>CM046444.1:19617496-19852496 GCA_025506515.1 Flaveria trinervia
CAACAGCTGATGAAGGACATAGTCCTGAGGCTGGAAGTCCCCCAGAACGAGAACAAGGGGCACATGCTAAATTGATCTACACTCAAGGCATGTTCATCTGACTTTGTCAGGAGGTCAGGTGATTCAGTATCAACTGATGATGACCTGAGCTTCTTCTATGATGTAGTTGCTCAAAACACCATTCTAGAGGATGAGGTTAGCAGACTCAAAGAGCTGCTGGCCAAGATGTCTCAGGATGCAAGTCCATCTGCCACACAATACACCCACAGATGGACCTTCTTCTGAAGGTCCCCTACACACTGAGCCAGTATATACTCCAAAGCCACCAGCCTCTGCTTTCGGCATGATTCTCAGGAACAGAACCATCCTGATCAATCAGTTGCTACCCTTCAAAAATCCCTACCTCTCATCACTCCCATGATCACAGATATAGTGATCAAAGCCATTGATGAGAGGCTTCCTACAATGATACAACCCTTGGTGGAGGAGTTGGTGACTAAACTCTTTTACGGCTCAAACCCTTGCACCCAATGCAACCAAAAAGGGGAGAGTCAGTTAGTTAAAGGAAAAAGGAAGAGGATAGATGGGGAGAAGGCGAAAGAATCTGAGGTTGTAAATGAGAAGGAGAAGGGAGAGTGTAAGGGAGCTGAAGTGAATGAAAGTCAAAAAGACTTTCATGTCACATATCAAAAGAGAAAAGGAGAGTCTGAGAAGGAGAAGGAGCTGAAGGATATGGTGAAAAAGCTGACGCCAACCATAACCGTTCAATGGATAAAATCATTGAGCAGTTGTATAGGCAGGGTTTTCGAATCAAAACAACTAGACTCCGAGATCAGAAGGATGGAAACAGAGGAGATCATTCAAGATGGGTAGCTATGATGCCTTAGAAAGAGAAAGGCTGGAGATAATGATCAGATTTATAGCTAAGTACTTGGGAAGATCTCTAATGGAAATAAGGGCCTGGACCAGGGACAACATCTTGGCAATAACCACCAAGATTTGTTCGTCTGAAGAATACTCCAAAGGTTTAGTGATGAGGTATTGAATGAAGCTGGGGTTGGGAATCGAAAAGAACTGACAAAAATTTACCAAAGCCTCCCTTACAGCCAAAATGCTAAACACAGGCTGAAAAGCCTCAATCCTCAAAATCACTATCTCCACAAACCCACTAAAAAACCCCTTTACCCTCTAAACCAACCATCCAACCCACAAAACCAAATCTTTACCCCTAAACCCATTGCCAGTGATGTACCTAGCCAAAAGAAAAGAAAGGTACTGAGGCCTGATGAAGATGAAGAGGAGGATGAAGACAGACTGCCACTCTCTGCAGTCATTACTTTGCCTAAGGCTAAACCAATGTCCATCACTCCTGCTTCTCAAATGCATGATGTAATGATAAAGATTGAAGAGGAACAGATGCAAAAACATGATGAGGAAATGCTGAAAAGCATTGACAAAGCATAGCTACATCTTCTTCAATGATCAGCATGAAGAAAGAAGTATTAAGATTGTACACCCTTGCTAATACCTTTCAATACCAAAGGGAAAGAGTAAGGATATGGCTGATCCTAGGGTGGCACACCGGATTGTCAAGAAAGAAATTCCTTCAAGATACAAGGGCCAAGTGAAGAGAGTTGTCGACGAAGACATCACTTGGGCTTGTAGTGTCCCCTTGGGAAATTGTTGAGAGTTCAAGAAAGCCTATGAAGCCAAACAACCACCTCAAAAGATGTTAGAGAACAAAATTATAAAGAAGGGATTGGTTCAAACGACTTGAAAACTTCAAACAAGAAGAGCTCAACCTGCTCTTAGAAGGAACTCATCCAGATGAGTTTGCTTATAGACAAATAACCACGGTTGAGCTCAAAAGATGGAAACAGGCCAAGTACATATCTGAAGTGTATGGCCGAGAAGGATTATTTGATGGTGTGCCCGAGGTGCTGACAATGGATGAGCAAATCATGTTTTTAAGGGCTTACACCAGGGAATCATATAGGCTGATACACGGGAAGTAGATCTCATGGTTGGGGCAACAGCTCGGTGTCAAGTCCCCAATACAGAGCTCCTACCATATCATGCCAAAACAGATCATCAGAGACTTCTTCCCAGGCCGGTGCTGAAAAAGGGTCACTTCTCATCTGATCAAGAGGATAAAGAGACCAATCTATCTGCCAAAATAAGTGGGACTCGTCAATAACTTAGAGGTTTTGGCTGCATTGGTTCAGGGGAGTTTGTTGGACCAAAAGAACCAATGAGCCTGATCAGAGAAACCTCTAAGTCCCACAAGACATCACAACAGCTGAAGAAGACCTGATCAGCTGTTCTACAAAGTCTGAAGAATACAACTGCTGAAGTACGTCTGAAGTACTGAAGACAAAGACTGAGACAACAGCTGAAGATCTAAAGTCTGAAGACTTCAACAAGTACTGAAGACAAAGACTGAAGATCACAGCTGAGAAGAAAAAGTCTGATGTCAAGTACTGAAGACATCAGCTGATGTTAACAGCTGATGACAACAGCTGAAGAGGGCTTCTTCAGTTGTTGTGATGGTTTTTCTTCTTCAGTAGTTTTCTTTTCCTTTCAGTAGTTTGCTTATTTTTCTTTTCAGTACTTGTAAACAACTGAAGAGGGTTCTTCAGTTGTTGTAGTTTCAGTATTTTATGTTTTTCAGTAGTTGTAAATAAGATGTTAACACTTAGGAACATTTGTAAGAAGATGTCAGTTGTTGACATCTTCAGTAGTTGTTAAACATCAGTAGTTATAAACGGTTACATGTCACTTTCAGGTGACATCAGCCTACGTCTTCTTTCCTTTATAAGGAAAGATGACTCACCTATATCGTGCCTTCGAGGCCGACATCTTAATGCAATATTCCTTTTGTTGGATATTTCTCTCTCTATAACAAAATTCTTTTATCGTTTATATCAATTGTTCTTGTTTGAATTTGTCTAATTCTGAGCTATTCCGCTGCTATATCTGTTCAATCGATTAAACCAAGGGTGAGATCCTAACATGAGTCGTCCAGCATAAGGAGTTCTATCTTTGGGATGGATATAGAGATCACCGTTGTAGACATTCAGCGAGTACTTGGGCTGGGTGATGATACAGACCACCCTATCAGACTTCACCCGCTGACGGTAAGAGGGTGCTTTATGAGGATGAAGTAGGCTGGGGATATTAATGTAGGTGTGCTCAACAAGAGCAACTTGTGTCCCCAGTACAAGTACTTGGCACACATCATCCTCAAGTGCTTGACATCATGAAGGGGTGGGTTCGATGACCTATCAGACCAGATTCAAAATGCCTACGTGGCACTGGTGCTGAACCACCCTTTCAGCTTTTCTAGCATGATCTTCTCTTATTCGATAGAGAACATGAAGGCGAAGGGCAAAGAGGGTTTCTACATGTACCCTAGGTTCTTACAGAATATCTTTGATGAGAAGCTACCCACACTGCCAAAGGAGAGCCACGACGCTGTGTCGTAGGAGATTATGGATGATACATCACTAGGTCGTATGAAGACCGGGGAAAGCAGGTCAAACCCCGGTAAAGAGGACTTATAGACCATCTGGCCAAGGTGGACTACGTGGCGCCGGGGAGGCGTAAATGGCGTCATGTAGACAGTGACTCAGATGTCGAGCAGCTAGATCTACCTGAAGATGACTCCAACGATGACGACAGCGGTGATGGTGGAGATACAGGGCCCACTCAACTAAGGGCCCCCACTGCTGATATAGCATCTCCAGCATCCACCCAAGGTGGAACAGAGGCTGCAGGGTTCCATCAGGACTTTTGTCTTGATGATAGGAGGAGACGGACGAGGAGCCCCTAACCCGTACTGTGGGGAGCCGGGTGGTTGCCACCGACCGAGGTATTCGGGAGGTTTAGGACGCCCTGGCAAGTCGGGGGAGGCTGAACTGATCCTACTTATGCTCCCGATCAGTCCAGCAGTGTTCCAGGGGGAGCATCCACCTCGAGGGGATCGAGGAAGAAAAGGATGGCTTAGTCCCACGAGTTGAAGAAGAAGAAGAGGAGGATGATCTTCATCACCACCACCACTACTACCACCACTTCCACCACTCCACCCATTACCACTATCCCATCCACCACATTCTCTACCACCTCACACACCACTACCACAACCTCTCCACCACCACCTTTATCTATATCACCCCCAATCCTTACTACTCCAACACCACCTTCATCTATACCACCCCTAATCTTCACCATTCCACCACCACCTTCATCTATACCACTCCCAATCTTCACCACTGCCACCACCACCACCACTAGCCACCATGCAGGACCGTCATCTTACCCCTCCTATCCATCTGGATCCTCTCTACCTCCTAGTGGGGTAGAGGAACAACTCTCGGCACTTAACTGTATGGTGCTGAAGTTGTTGGCAGCCGACGACGAGAAGAATGCCTAGATTCGTCAGCTAGTAGATCTTACTGCTGCACAATCTCAGTAGATATCTCAGCATGGTCAGTGATTAGCAGCAGGCACAGCAGATTGCTGCACAGAGCTCAGAGATGTCCTAACTCTAGAAGCAACATGTCCAATTAGCCAAAAGGATAGAGGAGTTGAGACTACCAACAAGACCATCATGATGAGGCTCAAAGGATCTAAAGAGAGGAGCACTAAAGATCAAAGAGGGAGATGGAGATGATGGTGATGATGATGACAGTGATGATGATGATGATGGTGATGAGCAAGGAGATGATACTGATGCTGGTGATGATGCTGATGATGATGTTAATGTTGATGAGGATACATCTGCTACGGGTGCCACATCTGCGAGTGAAATGAGGACAAAAAGAGCTCAAGACCAAGGTGCCTCCACTTCAGCCCCGTCAGCAGAGGAGCACATGATACAAGACAAGAGTAATACTTAGTTGTTTATGTTATTAAATCATATGTATTGAATCTTGTATCAATTAATGTAATGAATGTTTATATTAATGTTGATGTTTACTGCTTTGATTGTTGACTAATGGTTGATGTGTTACATGTTTTAAATCAAGCAGATCCAACTACCAGAGAGATAAATATGATGTCGCTCCCCTCCAACAGATCAAGACTCAGCTCATGATGATTCTTGATCTGCAGGGTATAGTTAGAGATCAGTGAATTACACTCCTGAAGAATGAGAGATAATTCATGATCTCACAGATGAGCAACTTGCAGAAATATTCCGACTTAATCCAGATGAGATCGTGAAAGATGTTCCAACAGTCCAAGTGGAAAGTGACGACGAGCTCAACGACGTTGATGAGATCGAGATCGAAGATGTCACGGACCACCACTATCCAGAGTACACTGACATTGAAGGTAATGTCGTCCCAATCTGGGCGACAACCTTGTCAGTGAAACTTTTGAGACTCTGGATAGAATGGAAGAAGAGTCAGACAAGAAAGAAGACACAGCCCAAGCCTCGGAAGCTGAAGTTAATATCAAAAAGGCTGAGTGGGCTGCATGCTTTGAAGAAATAAGAGCCCAACAAAGTGCTTCAATGTCAACTGCCTACACCAAGCTGTACAAAGTGAAGAAACATCAAAAGGTGTCGGGCAGAATCATAGCATGGGCGTATTTTGAAGATCTCATCGTTTATGCCGTTAAACGTGAGAAAGGGATTGAGTACTTTAGGTTCCCACATGACCTAAAGACTCTTCCTGGATTTGAGCTAAACCAGTTAGCAAAGTTAAAATTGATATACGCTGACCCACGAAAAATGTCAGGCTGGTTTGAGACTGCTCTTAAAAGAGAGTACCACACCAGATGGGTCAACTTCAAACCTCAATAGCCAACTAGGTATATCCGACGGTCTGAGGTTGATCCCATAATTGGAAAACCGAAAATAGTGCTGAAGTGGAGTCCTCCGCGCATAATGTCAAAGATCCATCTAAGGGAGATGCCACAAGACTTCACTCCACACTTCAAATGGTGGTACTACGATTGGAGGACAGGAGAGGCAGTCATAGTTTTGAATAAGAATGGTGTAATGGAAACCATAAGGGTGTTTGACCTAATGTGGCTTACAAACTTGTCTGCAGATGATGTTTATACATTGTACAAGTGGCCATTATTCTATGAACTCAAGATATTATACAAGCTCTACAATTTTAGAAAGTTATAAGACTTTGTTTTGCTTTTGAGATACATGCCGGAGTCACTAAAGAAGAGAAGTACAAGAAGTTTGAGGAACTCATGAAGGATGTAAGACATTAGACGAAACTAGGTCCAAGGGGGAGTTTGTAGATACATGTGGTCTCTAGTTTATGAACTAATCTAATATCTTTGTATTGTCTTACACATATGTAATTGTATGGGTACTAATGAAATACAATATGTGGTTGTGCTTAATGTTTAATATTTCATTGGTTGGTATGTAATAACGCTTATTGACTTAACTATATAGGTTGTGGTTGTTTGATACTATCTAAATCAATTAATGACTATAAAACATATTCAAACTTAATCATGTGAAGTTTCATGCGATTGGCCCATGCTAATGGACCATACGTATGAACAACTTCATGCTAATGAACCATTTGTACGAATGAACCAGGAGACTGGATCAGTCGCATGATTAAAACATGAGATTGACTCAGTCACACGACTGAACATTCAGTCGTGCGAATGGATCAACCGCATGACTCAATCGCACAACTGAACCATGCAAATGGTCCAGTCGCACGATTGAGAAACCTTAACCTATAAATACCACTTAATTCGTGGAAAAATAGACACTTCGAATATTTTGATACCCAGACGTACCCTAGTCGTCCAGAGACCTCTAATAACCTGCTCCAACTTCATAGATCGTAATAGATCGATTGCTAATCATTCTTAACGTTTAGATTCAATCTTTAATTGATTCTATGCGCGTTCTCACTGATTGGATCGCCAATCAAATAGGATTCCGCACTATTTGATTCGGTATACGCAAAATCTGTTAGTATTCGTCGAGTACACGATCCCTAACATAATATATAAAGAGAAAAAAAACCTTAATGTAATTGTATTTTGTAAGTCATATATAATTAAATTAAAATAATAACTATTATTTGCAAAAGAAAATTGAAAAAATATTTGTCTAATAATTAAAATAATGATGATATGAGTTGTAAATCTAGCTTTGGCGGTGGCAATTACTGTACATCAAGATGAATTTTGTAAAGTTATATAATTGTGATTTTAAAACAAATATAAAATAAATGAAAAGGGTTTTACAGAGTTGACATTTTATATGGTTTAACCTCTATCCATGGGACGAGAGAAGATCTATCTTCATCTCATCTTTCATAGATCTTGTTTGTTGATTGAATGTCATTAAGTATGCTTGTTTATTTACTTTTGTTGTTTTGATACAATAAATATTTATACATATACCAATTACAAGTAGTAAATATGACACGTTATATATGTATATATATATATAAGGGATGGTTCTAATAAAAACCATCTTATAATTAAAAACCATAAAAACCAAAATCTAATCATTGATCATATTAATCAAGGGCTAATATCAATAGTGGCATGATTGTAATTCTTGTAAAGTTTTTAAGATAAGTTTTAATACAAAAGGGCATTTTAGGAAAAACAAAAAATAAATCTATTTAACTTTCCATAATTTTAGTTTCTCTTTTCTCTCTCTTAATTACTCTTTACTTTCCTAATTTTTACTTCTCTCTCTTTTCTCCAAATCCTCTTTTTTCCTAACTAGAATTAAAAGACCTGTTGAGTAAGTTACACGTATGTGCATATGCTAATTTACCTATACGTAACATTACAAAAACACCAGAATTTAAAATGGAAAACAAATCCTAAGTTACATATACGTAATTATTTCATCAATAAATGCATAAATACATATGTAAAATAAAAAAAGATACTTAATGTGAAATACATAACTTTATAAGAACCATGATGTGAAATCGGGTTACATTTGATGCAAATACAATAAAATGTCACCAAACATAATTAAATAAACAAGCAGTCTTACCTATGCATAAGAGCAATATTACATATATGTAACAATAATTTTATGTATATGTAACAACAATGTTACATATATGTAACTATAGTGTTACATATAAGTAACAATAGTATTACTCTTGTGTTACATATAAGTAACAATAGTATTGCTCTTATTTAATTCTTCATGTTCAAATCCGAATAATTTATTTTCTTGAGCTTTTATCATCTTTGATGAATCATTTTTTTCTACCCATTATCAACTTCAACTTCAACTTCATCAACAATTTTCTTTTGAGTTCATCATCCTCACTTTTGAATCACTACTAATAGGTGACAAATAGTCAACATTACATTTTTTATAACCAAACAAAAATCAATTTAAACATCCTTGCAAAACACTTATATAGGTTCATTGTCAATTTTTTTCATAAAAGTTTTCAAACTAATAATTTCCTACAAATTTTCTTTTACATTATATCCAACAAGTCAAAGAATTCTTTAATAATTGTAAGGCCCCGTTCCCGGGACGCTTACAGCTGGGTTCTCATCGCACATAAAACGTATAATTACATTTGTATTTCATAAAATCGTAGCGGAAAACTAAAACAATCTTTCATTTCCATGTAAATGCTTTTGCAAATTAATACAACATTCATTACAAAATAACTTGTTCGCATTACAATGCAAAAACATTAATCAAAAGAATGTCATCCCAAAAAAGCTGAGTAGTCGTCCGTGCCATCCTCAGCAATCATTATCTGCCAACTGGAAATACATCAAAGTCAGCGTTGCTGAGTGAGTTCTAGTTTTATAAATAAAACATACTTTACTTTACATTTGTTCACGATCATACATCATACGTACATACAGATAATATCAGTATTATCCTCATCATTCCGTTCATTAACTTACTCATTCACGTGTTACATTATCGTTCGTTTTTCTATCTAGATCCGGTCAGACTTTACCCTCTTCGTGGTACTCAGCCACGATTACTGAGGTCGACTGACAAGGATCTTATTCTGTACATTATTCCGATCATTCATTTACCTTCATTCATACTTCATTCTTTCATACATAATCTTTTGTTCCTTTATACGTTTGTTCCTTCGAGTCTGTTGCGACAACAGGGTCGCTCACCTCATTAACAATCCCAACGACTTCGCGCGATCCGAGTCTGTTGTAACCATATAGTTGCTCACCCCAATTGCCAATCTCAACGATAGCATGCTTTCCGAGTCTCTTGCAACCATAGGGTTGCTCACCTCATGGCAACTCACAATAACGCGTTGTCCGAGTCTGTTGCAACAACTGAGTTGCTCACCTCTTTCTCTGGCCATCTTAATGATGCCTATGATCCGAGTCTTTTGCAACCACACGTTGCTCACCCCATTGGCAATCTCCATGATTGCCTGCGATCCGAGTCTTTTGCAACCACACGTTGCTCACCCCATTGACAATCTCCATGATTGCCTGTGATCCGAGTCTTTTGCAACCACACGTTGCTCACCCCATTGACAATCTCCATGATTTCCTGTGATCCGAGTCTTTTGCAACCACACGTGCTCACCCCATTGACAATCTCCATGATTGCCTGTGATCCGAGTCTTTTGCAACCACACGTTGCTCACCCCATTGACAATCTCCATGATTACCTGTGATCCGAGTCTTTTGCAACCACACGTTGCTCACCTCATTGTATGCTTGCAAGCCTTCCTTCATTCATTCGTCATTCAATAGTGCATGCATTCTTACTTTATGTTCCTCTTTCATTATCTTTCACTTTACGTTACATAATACTTCATTCATTCATTAACATAACACGTAAAGTCACAAGAAAGATAAACATACATCGTAATAAGGAACACATCATACACATTCATCATCATCATACAGGGCAACACCATACATATATATAACATGCATAAACATGCAACATCATCATCATGCCCAACATGCTTTCTAAGGCCCCAATCGTCATCTTACATGCTCTTACAGGAAACCTTACGTCAAAACTTACATCTGCACTTTTCCCCGAAAGTCAGAAGTCAAACTACACTTTCCTCGGGTGTGACAGCCCTACTTGGGCGTATGGACACCCTTCAGTCGCATGGCCTCCATGCGACTGAACATCATGCGATTGAACTAATGCGGATGAACACCTATGCGAATGAACATCCAGTCGTGCGAATGGACAATGCGGATGGACCTCATGCGAATGGGGTTAATGCGAATGAGCACTTATGCGACTAGACCTTCAGTCGCATGACCTCCATGCGACTGGCCTTTCAATCATGCGAATGGACCTTCAATCATGCGAATGGACATTCAATCGTGCGAATGGACCCCAATCGCACCCTAATCGGTCGTATGGCCTCCATTCGGCCTCCAGTCGGTCGCCTAGCCCTAACTGATGCAGAATGCAGTTCATCCCGACTGCAGCCGAGGGTTTTCGGCCTCCAAACTCATCTAAACCCATTTTAAGCCCAAATCAACCATCCTAAACCTTAGGTATGCATACCACGATACCATTCAAGCACACACAAGCTCACAATCAAGTGACAAACGCATCATACATACACATACACATACACAAACGGGTCAACTTACACACATACGAAAAACCCGATTTCAGATGTTTTCCAGCCCCAAATCGTTTGAAAACAAGTAAAAGAGGGGTCTTAGAACTCACATAAACGAGCACAACGTTAAGGGCTTCGATTTGGCTTGCTTCACGACGATTTTGGCGACCCGAACCAACCCGAACCGGCACTTTTCCTCTTTTTCTCTTCTTTCTCTTTCTTCTCTTTATGAAACTAAAATGTGGGGTGTGTGGGGAGAGTGGGCTGCCCTCTTCCTACTAATATCACCACATTTCCCAACTTTTCTTCGTTGGCGAGTTTGGTCCCTCGACTTTGAACTTTATTTTCTTTTCTTTCGTCACCGGCTTCAAAATAATAAATATCCGGGTGTTACAAGTCCACCCCCCTTAAATAGGTTTCGTCCCCGAAACCTGTTATTCGTCGAACAAACGTGGATAATGCTATCTCATTTCTTCCTCAGTCTCCCACGTTGACTCGGATCCCTTCCTGTGCTTCCACTGTACACGCACAAGAGGAACCACTTTATTCCTTAGCCTCTTTTCTTTACGATCGATTATTGCCACTGGTTGCTCCACATAATTGAGCCTTTCATCTATTTCAATGTCCTCCAGGGGAACAATCATGTCTTCATCAGCTATACACTTTCTCAGATGAGATACATGGAATGTCGGGTGAATCCCACTTAACTCATCTGGCAACTCCAATCTATAGGCCACCTCCCCTACTCGAGCAATGATTCGGAAAGGGCCTATATCTTGGGCTCAACTTGCCCCGCTATCTGAATCTGATAATACCCTTCCAAGGTGAGACCTTCAACATAACCCGGTCACCCACCTGGAACTCAATTGGCCTACGTCGCTTATCGGCATACGACTTCTGCCTATCTTTGGCTGCCTTCATGAAGGCTTTAATCTTTTCAAGCTTCTCTGTCGTAGCCTCGATTACCTCGACGCTCCCCAATTCCTTTTGACCAATATCACCCCAACAAACGGGTGTTCTGCATCTCCTACCGTATAGCATCTCATATGGTGGCATACCAATGTTGGCATGATAGCTGTTGTTGTATGAGAATTCGGCTAACGGTAAGTGGTCATCCCAACTTCCACCAAAATCGATCACACATGCCGGAGCATGTCTTCCAATGTCTGAATGGTTCTTTCTGACTGACCATCAGTTTGGGGATGATAAGCCGTGCTAATATGTAACCTCGTCCCCATAGCGTCGTGGAATTCTTCCAAAATTTAGATGTAAACTGAGTGCCACGATCAGACACAATAGACACCGGCACACCATGACGAGCTACAATTCCTTGATGAACAGATCAGCCAACCTCTCAGATGAATACGTCTCGCGGATCGGTAGAAAATGAGCGCTCTTCGTCAGACGATCAACTATCACCCATATGGCATCATAACCCTTCGGGGTACGCGGCAGCTTCGTAATGAAATCCATGGTGATGTGCTCCCACTTCCATTCCGGTATATCCAAAGGTTGGATCTTCCCATACGGCTTTTGATGCTCTGCTTTCACCTGTAAGCAAGTAAGGCACTTACTCACATACTCCACGACGTCACGCTTCATACCCGGCCACCAATAATCTTTCTTCATGTCATGGTACATTTTCGTGGCACCAGGATGAATGGAGTATCGAGTCTTGTGAGCTTCATCCATTATTCACCCGTAGATCCCCAAAGCGAGGAATCCACACACGACCGAATCGAGTTCTAACACCGAGTGTGTTTTCACCCAATTCCCCAACCAGACCTCTCATTCTTTCCGAGTTAAGGTAATCTTCTTTCAATGCCTCATCTTGAAACTCCTTGATTTGCTTCATCACATCAGAGGTCATGATTAGTTGATAAGCTTTCACCCGAATCGGTTCGGGCCTACCTTTCGACTAAGGGCATCCGCCACCACATTAGCTTTGCCTGGATGGTAATGGATCTCGCAATCATAATCCTTTATAAGTTCAAACCATCTCCTCTGCCTCATGTTCAGATCCTTTTGCTCGAAGAAGTACTTCAAGCTCTTATGATCGGTGAATATGGTGCACTTCGTCCGTAGATATAGTGCCTCCAAATCTTTAACGCAAAGATCACGGCTGCTAGCTCCAAGTCATGAGTGGGATAATAACCTCATGAACTTTCAACTGTCAGGATGCGTAGGCTATAACCTCCCTCTCTGCATTAACACACACCCCAACCCTGAGTAGGAAGCATCAGAATAAACCACCAGATCTTCGCTTCCATCGGGTAATGACAGAACAGGAGCTTGAGTCAGTCTTGCCTTCAGCTCTTCGAACGCCTTCTCTGAGCTTGACCCCATACAAATTTCATCCTTTCGGGTCAACTTAGTTAGTGGGGAAGCAATCTTAGATAAGTCTTGGATGAATCTTCTATAGTAACCCGCCAAGCCCAAGAAACTACGGATCTCGGATGGCGTCTTTGGTGACCTCCATTGCATAAACGCCTCCACCTTCGCCAGGTCAACCATAATCTCGTCAGGATTCACCACATGACCCAAAAACTGAACTTCGCGCAACCAAAACACGCACTTGGATAATTTAGCATACAATTTCTCCCTTCTCAACGTCTCCAGAACCTCTCGAATGTGACCGGCATGCTCAATCTTGCTCTTCGAATAAATCAGGATATCATCAATAAACACAATCACTGAGTTATCCAACATAGGCCGACACACATGGTTCATCAGATCCATAAAAGCAGCTGGCGCGTTGGTTAAACCAAAGGACATGACAAGAAACTCGTAATGACCATAGCGCGTGCGGAAAGCTGTTTTAGGGATATCTTGTTCCTTCACCTTCAACTGATGATAGCCAGACCGAAGATCTATTCTTGAAAACCAACTGGCACCCTGAAGCTGATCAAACAAATCATCTATCCTCGGTAAGGGGTAGCGGTTCTTCACTGTCAACTTGTTCAGCGCGGTAGTCAATGCACATCCTCATACTACCATCCTTCTTCTTACGAACAGGACCGGAGCACCCGAAGGAGAGATACTCGGTCTAATGAACCCCTTATCAAGCAACTCTTGCAACTGTTCCATCAATTCTTTCATCTCGTCGGAGCTAACCGATATGGTGCCTTGGCAACGGGTTGGGCACCCGGTATCAGATCAATCTGAAATTCAATTTCTCTGTCAGGTGGTACCCTTGGTAAATCTTCTGGGAATACATCTGGAAAGTCACACACAACGGTACATCAGACAGTTGTGGTGTTAGTGCATCTACATCCTTTACATAAGCCAAGTAGGCGCTACCTCCACGCCTCATACACTTTCTCGCCACCGCCATTGAGATCACCTTCGGGATCGTAGTAACCCGATCACCATAAACCGTTACCAAATTCCATCAGGCGCTGTCAACCGAATCATCTTCTTGCGACACACAATGTTCGCCTCGAAGTCCGCCAACCAATCCATCCCAAGAACCAAATCAAAACCACCCAAGGTCATCACGAACGGTCTAACAGAAACTTGTGACCTTCTAGTTCCACCTCACAGTTTTCTATCATCTCCGAAACTGGTAGACTTACCTATGGCAGTTTCTATATCAAAGGGCGCATCAACACGTCTACTACTAACAGGCAGCTTAGCACAAAAAGCAGCAGAAATAAAACTCCTACTAGCACCAGAATCAAATAGCACAGAAGCTAAAGTTTGGTTCACCAGAAACGTACCGGACACGACATCAGGGTCTGTCCTAGCTTCCTCCTGTGTCATGGTAAATGCCCTGGCGCTCGCCCTCGGTCCTTCCCCTCCAGTTCTCTTCACCCCAGAACTCTTAGCCCTCAACTCTTACAATCCTTACTTACGTGACCCTCTTCACCACAGTTATAGCACCGGACTATACGACAGTCCCTTGCCAGGTGCCCCGCCTTCCACACTTGAAGCATAAGTTTGACCCAAACCTACATTCTCCACCATGCTCCCTTCCACACTTGCCACACCTTTTTGACCCCGCACTTAATGTGACCACACGGCGATCATCCGCTCGTGCCTTCTTATTACCCGTCGAGGCATCACCCCGACCAAACCTTTCCCCCGCCAGTTTCGATCACCACCACTCTTGCCACCCTCAGTCACCACCCTTGTTCTCTCATCGTACAATCTCCCTGCCAAATCCACCGCCGACCTAAACGTACTCGGCCGGGCAGCTATCATGTGCCTGCGAATATCTGCTGGCAACCCTGAATATATCTTTTAATCTTTCGTGACAAAGGTGTCACCTGATCCGGCACCAGACGTGCCATCTCGTTGAATTTAGGTGTACTGCTGGTGTGTCATAGTTTCCGCCTCCAGTTGCAAGAACTCCCTTTCGACCTTGTCCATTTCCCGATGAGGACAAAATTCCTCAATCACCAACCTTCTCAGCTCAGGCCATTTCATTTTCCCGATGGCCCTACTACCCTCAGCTTGGACAATGTTGTCCCACCAGCACAGAGCTGAATCCACAAAAGAGTGGGTAGCAAACTTCACCTTTTGGTCCTCTCGACACTCGCTAATATTGAGAACAGCTTCCATTCCCTCACCCACCGGTGAGCAGCTGCAGTTGTGCCGTTCCCATCAAAAGTAGGGGGCTTGCATCTCATAAAAGCCCCATAATTACATCCTCATGCCGTCTCCGACGCAGGCTCTTCTTCTCCTCTTCGTCATCAGATAGAACCGTTTCCGGCTCTGGTTGTTCCCGTTCTCCAGAGGGTCTATTTCTTTCTTTTCTTTCCCCTTCTCGTACAGCCTTAATAACTACAGTCACCACAGACGGTAAGATTGTCTGCATGACCTGATGGACTTCTTCTACAACAGCCTCCTTTACAGAGGCTCTCAGATTAGCGCTTTCGTCGCCACCCTCGGATGGGGGGTCTCTAGTTCTTCATGAACCACCCTCTCAACTCTGGGTCTCCCTCTCTTGGGTTGCGGTTCAGCACCGTGACCTCCACCCCTAGAAGCTTTCGAAGATCTACCTCCGGCCATCACACGCACACTGAAAGATTCAAACACCAACACAGTCATTCAAGGGAACAGCTTAGTTTATGTTAAGTATAGTAAGTCCCTAATTACAGTGGCCAGTTGTGATTAGCCAGTTACTTACTCTTCACACCCCAAGCAATACCTGTCCTGACTACATCAGTATTTAAATCACATACAACACATAACCATATACCATGCGCACATAAAACGGTTAACTTAACGAAAATACTGATGGCACGCAGCTACACAGATTGGCATCCTATTCCCATTCCGTCCCATTCTCAGTTTAAGATTAGGTTTATTTTGAAAATTTACCCATTTCACTTAAACTTGGCTCTGATACCAACTTGTAAGGCCCCGTTCCCGGGACGCTTACAGCTGGGTTCTCATCGCACATAAAACGTATAATTACATTTGTATTTCATAAAATCGCAGCGGAAAACTAAAACATCTTTCATTTCCATGTAAATGCTTTTGCAAATTAATACAACATTCATTACAAAATAACTTATTCGCATTACAATGCAAAAACATTAATCAAAAGAATGCCATCCCAAAAAAGCTGAGTAGTCGTCCGTGCCATCCTCAGCAATCATTACCTGCAAACTGGAAACACATCAAAGTCAGCGTTGCTGAGTGAGTTCTAGTTTATAAATAAAACATACTTTACTTTACATTTGTTCACGATCATACATCATACGTACATACAGATAATATCAGTATTATCCTCATCATTCCGTTCATTAACTTACTCATTCACGTGTTACATTATCGTTCGTTTCTCTATCTAGATCCGGTCAGACTTTACCCTCTTCGTGGTACTCAGCCACGATTACTGAGGTCGACTGACAAGGATCTTATTCTGTACATTATTCCGATCATTCATTTACGTTCATTCATACTTCGTTCTTTCATACATAATCTTTTGTTCCTTTATACGTTCGTTCCTTCGAGTCTGTTGCGACAACAGGGTCGCTCACCTCATTAACAATCCCAACGACTTCGCACGATCCGAGTCTGTTGCAACCATATAGTTGCTCACCCCAATTGCCAATCTCAACGATAACATGCGTTCCGAGTCTCTTGCAACCATAGGGTTGCTCACCTCATGGCAACTTCACAATAACGCATTGTCCGAGTCTGTTGCAACAACTGAGTTGCTCACCTCCTTTCTCTGGCCATCTTAATGATGCCTATGATCCGAGTCTTTTGCAACCACACATTGCTCACCCCATTGGAAATCTCCATGATTGCCTGTGATCCGAGTCTTTTGCAACCACACGTTGCTCACCCCATTGACAATCTCCATGATTGCCTGTGATCCGAGTCTTTTGCAACCACACGTTGCTCACCCCATTGACAATCTCCATGATTGCCTGTGATCCGAGTCTTTTGCAACCACACATTGCTTACCCCATTGACAATCTCCATGATTGCTTGTGATCCGAGTCTTTTGCAACCACACGTTGCTCACCCTATTGACAATCTCCATGATTGCCTGTGATCCGAGTCTTTTGCAACCACACGTTGCTCACCTCATTGTATGCTTGCAAGCCTTTCCTTCATTCATTCGTCATTAAATAGTGCATGCATTCTTACTTTATGTTCCTCTTTTATTATCTTTCACTTTACGTTACATAATACTTCATTCATTCATTAACATAACACGTAAAGTCACAAGAAAGATAAACATACATCGTAATAAGGAACACATCATACACATTCATCATCATCATACAGGGCAACACCATACATATATATAACATGCATAAACATGCAACATCATCATCATGCCCAACATGCTTTCTAAGGCCCCAATCGTCATCTTACATGCTCTTACAGGAACCCTTACGTCAAAACTTACATCTGCACTTTTCCCCGAAAGTCAGAAGTCAACTACACTTTCCTCGGGTGTGACAGCCCTACTCGGGCGTATGGATACCCTTCAGTCGCATGGCCTCCATGCGACTGAACATCATGCGATTGAACTAATGCGAATGAACACCTATGCGAATGAACATCCAGTCGTGCGAATGGAAAATGCGGATGGACCTCATGCGAATGGGGTTAATGCGAATGGGGTTAATGCGACTGGACCTTCAGTCGCATGACCTCCATGCGACTGGCCTTTCAATCGTGCGAATGGACTTCAATCGTGCGAATGGACATTCAATCGTGCGAATGGACCCCAATCGCACCCTAATCGGCCGTATGGCCTCCATTCGGCCTCCAGTCGGTCGTCTAGCCCTAACTGATGCAGAATGCAGTTCATTCCGACTGCAACCGAGGGTTTTCGGCCTCCAAACTCATCTAAACCCATTTTAAGCCCAAATCAACCATCCAACCTTAGGGATGCATACCACGACACCATTCAAGCACACACAAGCTCACAATCAAGTCACAAACGCATCATACATACACATACACATACACAAACGGGTCAACTTACACACATACGAAAAACCCGATTTCAGATGTTTTCCAGCCCCAAATCGTTTGAAAACAAGTAAAAGAGGGGTCTTAGAACTCACATAAATGAGCACAACGTTAAGGGCTTCGATTTGGCTTGCTTCACGACCATTTTGGTGACCCGAACCAACCCGAACCGGCACTTTTCCTCTTTTTCTCTTCTTTCTCTCTTCTTCTCTTTATGAAACTGAAATGTGGGGTGTGTGGGGAGAGTGGGCTGCCCTCTCCCTACTAATATCACCATATTTCCCAACTTTTCTTCGTTGGCGAGTTTGGTCCCTCGACTTTGAACTTTATTTTCTTTTCTTTCGTCACCGGCTTCAAAATAATAAATATCCGGGTGTTACAATCATTCTATATGTAAATTAACAAAACTTTAAAACAACCATATTTGCAAAAGCCTATAAAAAGCTAAGATCATTGTTTCATATAAGTAACATTACATACTGTAACATAATGATACGAATATACTATACAAGAAAATATGGCAAAAAATAAACAAAATCAATATTATTTTAGTATAGTGTAGCTGTAGTTAAAAGTAGGTTACATATATGTATGCTATTGTGTTACTTATATGTATCATAATGATGTTCACCATTTCCTACATAATAAACTGAAGTACGTATATGTAACTTACAAGATTAAATAAATGTATCATATTAATTTACATATACGTATCGAAATATAAATAACACTTAATTCTCCTCATAAATGCAATCTTCTAATATGCATAAAAAGATGCAGAAAAATCTCATCGTAAGATGAATTATGAAAAAAGGAACCTAATGAAAGATTAAAAATGATGAAGAACACAAAGATCCAGTTATGAACATGCATAGAACTTACATCTCAATCGCTCAGGAAAAGTCGAATAACCACAACACCAAAACAAAAAAACCCAAGATACCATGAATTAACACTATAAAAGCAAACAAAATCCAAATGGAAGAAATAGATGGATATGTACATGTGAACACCATCGATTTCCCTCTTGAGTATGAACTAACGATTGTTCATTCTTTCTCCACGCATCAATATATTACACTATGTTACGTATATGTATCAGTTTGTTATGTATATGAAATACTATGATACGTATACATAACCTAATCAAAATTTTTGTTCACTAATCTAATCTTATATCTTACGATCATCTAAACTACGTTAATAGATCTTGCTAGATATATTCTTTACGTATATGTAACGATCACAAATATTCCACCAAAACGAGCATTTTGATTGAAATAACTATACGCAATACACTAACACTTGGTTACGTATATGTATCATTATATATTGGATAAATTGAACGAGTAATAACGTAACCATACTAACATAAACTGAATTACAGATACGTGACCATGTTAATTAACGATTAGTTTTAATATACAACAACGTGTTACGTATATGTAATACCGTGCTATGTATATGAATCATTGTGTCACATATACGTAAACATAATTTGAAAAGAAAAACTAAGAATAAAAATATCAAGAAGAAAAAATAAGAGCTTATATATAATAATAGTAAGAATATTTTGCTTATGTATATGTATAAGTTACATATATCTAAGAACTAAGAAGGAAAAGACCAAACAGAAGAATTAACTACTCATATACGTTACATATACGTAAGGCTGATATGTTCACCATATTCTTGCCCATGCTCTCTGTCTTCGGTCTTCATAATCATCCAAGATGCATGGATGTAACATAACTTAGATGACACATATTCATCATCTTCCTCTCGGTTGTAATATTCTTGAATGATTTGCATATAATCAAACTATTAATGGTGGTTTTGGTGGTGTTCAAAAGCAATTGGTGGTGTTTGAGGTGGTGTTCGAAGTACACGAACCATTGATGGAAGAAAGGGATGGTTTCGGCAGTCTTCGAAGGTGGTTGGAAGTGGTAGACGGCGACATAAGGGTGATATGTGGTGCACAGAGATGACAAAAGGAGATGGTATGTGTTGCGGTTATGGTATGCGATGGTGGTGATGGTACCATTGCCCTAATTAAATCCACCGGTGTTTGAATTCTTGGATAAAAGAGAGAGTTGAAATTTAAAAATTAAAAAGAGAGATAATAAAGGAATTCAAAAGAATAAATAATTACTATAATTAAAGAGGTGTCAAAATGACCTTATTAACCTTTAAATAAAAATATAAAAAGTTTAAAAGGAAAAAAATTGATTGGTTAAGAGTGGTTTCTATGGTTTTCAATTATAAAGGTGGTTTTCATTTGATCCCTCCTCTCTCTCTCTCTCTCTCTATATATATATATATACACACATACATACATATATATATACATACAAACATACATACATATATATATACATACAAACATACATACATATATATATATATATGCGTACACTAATGAGAATACCTAAAATATTTGCAATATATATCATCTAATGATTTGAGCCCCGCCTCTAACGGTTGGTGTAAACTGTTATGTGGAATTACAAGTATGTTAGATTAGTATGTGAGGTGTTGTTATAAAAAAAGGTACTATAATTTAATATAATATGCTTATATTTATAAGTCAAGTATGTTAGAATAAAGGATTCTAGATTAAAGTGTTAGTGATCATGTCACGTTTATAGAATTTTTTTGCTCCAATAAAGCTTTTGCATTGACGAGAATCTGTCTATGTAATGGCCAAACATTTCACACGTCTCATATTGGTTTTATTCGACCCTTTAATAAATTTTAACCATGAACTAATCCCTCTTAATGCACTTCATTCAATTGATACTAGGTTTAGTTACATGTTCTTCAAGTACCTTTAATAAACCTGCTAATGGCGGACATAGTGGTTCTTGGTATGGAGCAGGACAGGTGCCGACAAGGTTGAGGTGGAAACTCCCGAAGAAATTTTTTTAACAGCTAATTAAATCACTAATGAGTAATTGGATCACTCGATAATCTCCATTACTCGAGGAACTTTATTTCACTAGTGTAACACCCGGTTATTTTTAAAAGTCAAGATAGGAAGAATAAAAGAAAGAAAACATATAAGGTCCAAGTGGAGGGACCAAAAGTGTCCAAAAGGACAAAACTTTGAAAAGTTGGTGTAAAGGTGGGCATGGCCGCCCACCCTCACTTCACATCAACATCTTCCTCGGCTTTAGAGAGAGAAAGACAAAAGGAGAGCAGAAACTCTTGGCTTGTCGAAGAAGAAGAAGAAGTGAACAAATTCAAGGTAAGAATTCGTGGTTTTTACATGTTTATGATGGGTTTTATCCCGGATATATGCTTATGTGCTTATGTGTTGTATTTGTGCTCGTGTGTATGTGTTTGGATGTTGTTTCTAGGTGTTTTGAACTCTTTGAAAGCGGGTTAAAAGGAAGAACACCCAAGTTGCACCAGGTGAGTTCTAGACCCCGGTTTTTACTTGTTTTCAAACATCTTTGGGGCTGAAAATGTATTTAAATGACTTTCCAATGTTTGAGTATGTATGCTCGTATGTATTGTGCATGAATGAATGTGATTCTTGAATGCTTATAGGTTATTCATGTTTAGAATAGCCACATTAAGCTTAGAATAGATGGATTTGATGATTGGGTTGAAAACATACCAGAAACATGTTAAGCAGAAGGTCCATGCGCCTAGATAAGGCTCATGCGCCTGAAAAATGCCTTAGAAAGAATTAAGTGTAATCCATGCGCCCAAAAAGTAGCCCATGCGCCTAAGATTAACTTAGAAATGATTAAGTACATCCCATGCGCCTGAACAATGGCCCATGCGCCTGAACAATGGTCCATGCGCCTAGAAATGTTAGCTGGATGACTAAGTGTAGGGCCATGCGCCCTAATAGTGCCCATGCACCCAAGTGGCTCATGCGCCTAAGCGTCCATGCGCCTGAATTACTCATGCGTCTAAGTGTTCATACGCACAAATAGTGCCCATGCGCCCGAATAGTTCATGCGCCTAGAGTGAAAATGTTTTTATGTGTTGACTGATGCGCCTACATAGTGATGAAACGCCGAACAGGGCTCATGCGCCCAAATAGTTCCCATGCGCCTAATACTTAGAAATTTTTACAGAATTTTTCTGGGAGTCTGTGCCTTAGGGTTTTGACGAAGGTGACTAAGGGCTTATTGATGATGTTGTTTCAGGCATGATATGATTGCTTATGATGTTCCTTATTATTGTTATTGCTATTATTATTATTACTTATAGTATGTGACTTTACGTGGTATGTTATTATCATAACGTAAAGTATATCTTAATAATAAAGTGAAAGAGCAATAAAGAAAAGAAGAGGAACATTAATAAAATGCTAACAAGTCTTGCAAGCTTATAGGAGTGACACGACCATGTTGCCGTTAGCTCGACCGTGTGCGGGTTAGCTACCCCTTATTGCACACGAAACCCGGACCTTTGCAGCATGTCCTGGGTGATTGGGCCAACCTTGTACATAGTACATAGAACCCTTTCGAGGGATACAGTTGACCCTTTTGGGGATATAGTTGACCCTTTCGAGGGATACAGTTGACCCTTTCGAGGGATATAGATGGCCCATCACCCGTTTTCCATCGCGCATATAGTTGGGGTATTGCTCATTGGTCCATACAGAAAGTGAAACATAAAGATAAAAGTTTATAGAACAGACAAGGCCTACAGTAAAGAGAACGAACAATATTTGTTCATATAGTTGATGCGTGCTCGCATATACAGTACAGAGTTGTATTTTACAGAAAAGAGTATTTTCTTATACAACATATAGAAAGTATTTTATTACTTTTAAAACTAGAGCTCACTCAGCAACGCTGACTTTTATACATTTTCAGTTGGCAGGTAATTATTGCTGAGGATGGCACGAGGGTGAAGCTAGTCGGCAGGAAAAGTCTGACATCCATTCGTACTCGGTGTTGTTGTTGTTTTGTAATGCATATAAACAAGTCTTTTGTAAACAATAAATGATGATGTATTGCTTAACAAAAGTGTGTTAAATAAAGTGAATGGCTTTCGATAAATTATTCCGCTGCTTAAGCTTGTTTAATTGTAATGCTTAATGTTTTAATTGCTATGATTGACCAACTGTGAGGTTTCCGGGAACGGGGCCTTACAAGTTGGTATCAGAGCCAAAGTTTAAGAGAATTGGGTTAAATAAACTTTTAAAACCTAAACTTAAACTAAAAATGGGAGAAACGGAGGGATGTCAGCCCGAGTAGCTACGTGCCATCAGGTATGTCTTTTCTTAATGTTAACCGATATATGTGCGTATGCTATTTGATTATGTGCTCTTAGTAGATTTAGATACTGATTAGGTAGGATAGGAGATGCTTGGGGTGAAGAGTAAAGTAAGTGGCTAATTACAACTGGCCACTGTTTTTAGGGACTTACTATACCTGACATAAACTGAGCTATTCCCTTGAATGATCGTGTTAGTGTTTGAATCTTATAGTGTGCTTTAGAGTATGGTCGGTGGTGGAACTTCAAAGGTTTCTTCAGGTGTAGGTTGTGGTGGACGTGTTGTTGGACCGCGTGTCACAAAAAGTATGGCTAGGGCTGCTGAGGTAGCACTCAAAGAGCCCGAGATCCATCACCCGAAAGTCGGTGAAGATAGTGCTAGTATGAGGACCATATTGACAGAGGTTGTTCAAGGGAGTTCAACGGGCCATGCAGACGATTCGTCCAGGCATAGTGACTGAGATAATTAGGACGGTGAAGGAGATGACCGTGATTGAAGTGAACAAGGAGTGTAGCAATGACAAAAACTGCAACGGAAAGCGGGTCGAACGTGGGGGTTACACCCCATATAAAAAGGTTGCCAGGACGGATAACTGATGTGTAGCTTCATCCAGTGCGGGGATAAGGAAGTGTGGTAGATGTGGAAGGGGGCATACCGGTGAGTGCAGGATTGGAATGAATGTATGCTTCAGGTGTGGTAAGCCTGGCCACATCGCTAGAGACTATAAGAAGCCATGGGACGAGAGTTTTGGCACATAATGACGACTGGGATTGCGGGGTCGAACAGGTGTGATAAGTGTGGACGCAGGCACCCCGGAAAATGTAGTTTGGGGAGCAATGTTTGTTTCCGTTGTGGAAGGATCGGACATGTGGCGAAGAACTGCGGTATGGGGCGGTGCTATTCTTGTGGTGAAGAAGGTCACGTGAGCAGGGACTGCAAGAAGCTGAGGGCGGAGAGCTCTGGGGCGAAGAAGAAGCCGGAGGAAGGATGGCAGAGAGCAAGTGCTAGAGCTTACACCATGACCGGGGAGGAAGCCAGAGCTGATCCCGACGTCGTGTCAGGTATGTTCCAAGTAAACCAATTTATGCCTCTGTATTGTTTGATTCCGGTGCTAGCAGGAGTTCTATTTCCACTACTTTCTATGCTAAGTTACCTGTTAGTAGTAGAAATGTCCGTGCACCATTCGATGTAGAACTGTTATTGGTAAGTCCGCTAGGATTACTGATGTAATAGAGGACTGTGCCATAGAGCTAGAAGGTCATAGGTTTGCTGCTAGGTTACGCATGATACCCTAGGTGGATTTGATGTAGTACTAGGGATGGGACTGTTAGCAACCTATGAAGCAAACTTCGTGTGTCGCAAGAAGAGAATTCGTTAATTTCGCCCGATAAGAGTTTGGTTACGATTCTGAGAAGAACGCATTACTACGATCCGAAGATGATTTCGATGGCGGTGGTAGGAAGTGTATAAGACATGGATGTAGTGTCTACTTGGCCTACGTAAAAGATGTGGGCGTCGGTTACCCCAGCTATCCGAAGTACCAAAGGTGTGCGACTTTCCAAACGTATTCCCAGAAAACTTACCCAGCGTGCCACCGGATTGCGAGATTGAGTTCCAAATTGATTTGATACCTGGTGCTTAACCCGTGGCCAAAGCACCGTATCGGTTAGCTCCGACAGAAATGAAAAAACTGGTGGAGCAGTTGCAGGAGCTGCTCGATAAGGGGTTCATTAGACCGAGTATCTCTCCCTGGGATGCTCCGGTCCTGTTGTGAAGAAGAAAGACGGTAGTATGAGGATGTGCATGACTATCGAGAGCTGAACAAGTTGACGGTGAAGAACCCTACCCCCTACCAAGAATAGATGATCTGTTTGACCAGCTTTAAGGGGCCAGTGGTTTTCAAGGATAGGTCTTCGATCTGGTTACCATCAAATGAAGGTGCATGAGGTCAACTACCTACACATGATCTGGAATTCGCCGCGGTGGTCTTTGCACTAAAGGCTTGGAGGCACTATCTGCACGGGACGAGGTGCACCATTTGCACTAATCACGAGAGCTTGAAGTACTTCTTCGAGCAAAAAGATCTGAACATGAGGCAGAGAAGATGGTGGGAGTTTATAAAGGATTATGATTGCGAAACTATTATCATCCGGCAAAGCCAACGTGGTGGCTGATGCTCTTAGCCGGAAGGAGAGGCCCGAGCCGATTCGAGTGGAAGCATACCAACTGATCATGACCTCTGATGTAATGAAGCAAGCTAAGGAGTTTCAAGATAATCCATTAAAGGAAGATTATCTAAACTCTGAAAGAATGAGAGGTCTGGTTGGGGAATTGGGTGAAAACACACTTGGTGTCGAAACTCGATTTTGACGGGTGTGGATTCCTCGTTTCGGGGATCTACGTGTGAGGATTTTGGATGGAGCTCACAAGGCTCGATACTCCATCCATCCTGGTGCCACAAAGATGTATCGAGACATGAAGAAATATAATTGGTGGTCAGGTATGAAGCGTGACGTGGTGGAGTATGTGAGTAAGTACCTTACTTGTTTGCAAGTGAAGGCGTAACATCAGAAGCCGTATGGAAAGATCCAACCTTTGGATATACCAGAATGGAAGTGGGAGCACATCACCATGGATTTTATAACGAAGTTGCCACGTACTCCGAAAGGGTACAATGCTATATGGGTGATAGTTGACCGTCAGACGAAGAGTGCTCACTTCCTACCGATCCATGAGATATATCCATCCGAGATGTTGGCTGACCTATTCATCAAGGAGATTGTAACTCGTCATGGTGTGCCGGTGTCTATTGTGTCTGATCGTGACACCCGGTTTACCTCTAAATTCTAGAAGAAATTCACGATGCCATGGGGACGAGGTTACATATTAGCACGGCTTATCATCCTCAAACTAATGGTCAGTCGGAAAGGACCATTCAGACATAGGAAGACATGCTTCGGGCATGCGTGATTGATTTTGGGGGAAGGTAGGATGACCACTTACCATTAGCTGAATTCTCATAAAACAATAGCTATCATGCCAGCACTGGTACCATATGAGATGCTATATGGTAGAAGATGTAGGACGCCTGTATGTTGGGGAGACATTGGGCAGAAGGAAGTGGGAAGCGTTGAGGTAATAAAGGCTACGACTGAGAAGCTTGAGAAGATTAAGGCCTTCATGAAGGCAGCTAAAGATAGACAGAAGTCGTATGCGATAAACGACGTAGACCAATTGAGTTCCAGGTGGGTGATCGGGTCATGTTGAAGGTCTCACCTTGGAAGGGAATTATCTGATTTGGGAAATGAGGTAAGCTAAGCCGAGGTATAGGACCTTTTCGAATTATTGCTCGAGTAGGAGAGGTGGCCTATAGATTGGAGGACCAGATGAGTTAAATGGAATTCACCCGACACTCCATGTATCTCATTTGAGAAAGTGCTTAGCTGATGAAGCCATGATGTTCCACTGGAGGACATGAAGTTGATGAAAGGCTCAATTATGTGGAGCAACTAGTGGCAATCATCGATCGTAAAAAGAAGAGGCTAAGAAATAAAGTGGTTCTCTTCTGCGTGTACAGTGGAAGTACAGGAAGGGATCCGAATCTACATGGAAGACTGAGGAAGAGATGAGGCGGCATTATCCTCGTCTGTTCGAGGAATAACAGGTTTCAGGGACGAAACCTATATAAGGGGGTGGAGTTGTGACACCCGGTTATTTCTAAAAGTCAAGATAGAAGAATAAAAAAAGAAAAGCTATAAGGTCCAAGTGGAGGGACCAAAAGTGTCCAAAAGGACAAAACTTTGAAAAGTTGGTGTAAAGGTGGGCATGGCCGCCCACCCTCACTTCACATCAACATATTCCTCGCTTTAGAGAGAGAAAGACAAAAGGAGAGCAGAAACTCTCAGCTTGTGGAAGAAGAAGAAGAAGTGAACGAATTCAAGGTAAGAATTCATGGTTTTTACATGTTTATGATGGGATTTATCCCAGAATATGTTTATGTGCTTATGTGTTGTGTTTGTGCTCATGTGTATGTGTTTGGATGTTGTTTCTAGGTGTTTGAACTCTTTGCAAGAGGGTTAAAAGGAAGAACACCCAAGTTGCACACGTTTTAATAAAAAAGAGATGCTCAAATTATGGTACATTAAACCAAATAAATAAAATATCTAAATATTATCTAAGTTTAAAAAATAGTTGGAATAAATATTAATTTAAAAAGTTAACAAATAATAGTTAATTCTCTCTTTTGCCTTGTAACTGTAATTATACTTTAATTAATACGAAACTACCATGAAAAATCTCAATCATTAAATTAGTTACATCAAATGTCAAGATTCTGCTTACACTTTTTGTAAAAATCTCACTTTGGACATGATACTACAATGACATGCGTACGCTAATACATGTACGTACACATTAACTATGAATTAAACTAAATTTTAATATGGAAAAAGTAGCTCATGGTTTTCGTTTTTATTAGGTTCAAGTAATTAGGTATATTTTCTTGCAGCCAAGTATGTTGACATTTATATAGTCAACGAAAAAAGTCGTACGCAGGTAGGGCCAGCAAATACAAATGCAAATGCAAATACGTGACGGCTCTAAAAAATGAAACGAGGCTAAAATTACAAAACCTCCCTAAACGATAAACATCTTTAAATCATAATATTATTTCAAAAATTTTACCTGTTAATTTGCTTTTGATAATAACTAAAAACTATAAAGCATGAAATGAATATAAAAGCTCTTATAGGTATTATACACGTCAAAGCAGAAAATTATTAAATCTCTAACCTACACAATATGAGAATAATATTTTTATACAGACAAGATAATATACTCATATTTCCTATCTAAATATCATAATAAAATTAAAACTATTAGAAAATTTTTTTCCTAATGCATAGCATTTAATTCACATATCATTAAGCAAATAAAATATATTAATACAAACAACTTAAATAGTTAGCATTTACTAAAAAATAAATTAACAAATAAGAGAAACACTTTATATTAAAGCAAAATGCACGCCGACCATTCAAACTTGGCGTTTGATTCGGGTTGACATGACAATAGTCATTGAAACACAACCCGCTTGACCAAAAAATCAACTAATACACAATTGGTATGTTGATCAGGTTAGATAGATCTCATGCCGTTTCGGGTCATGTTGTAAGCTATCACCCTCTTTAAACTTCATCTATATTTTAGTTAGAAAAAAACACATCCTAATCAATCCCTAAATTTATTAATCACATGTCACCATTTTGTTTTTCTTAAAAAGTATAAATATATATTTTAACTTTCAATTGTTTAAACTTGATCATAAACCAAACTATATTCAATATAGAGTAAATTACTATTTTCGTTCCTGTGGTTTGGTGGTTATAACCATTTTCATCCAATAGTTTAAAAACACCCGGTTCAACCACTGTGGTTTAAGATTTGTCAAAATCAAGTCCAAATAGTTAGCTCCATCCAATTTCACCGTTAAATATTTAGAAAAAGACTATAATACCCTTGGATTGAAATGGTTACTTCTACACAGACTCACACTCACATATGTATATATATGTATGTATGTATATATTTGTACTCTTCAGAATCCAACGGCCAACACCACCACTCCACCACAACACCACCACCATCACCACTGCCACCGACACCCTAACACACCCCACCACCCCAACACACCCCACACTACCATTCCCACCGCCACCATAACACAACTGCCACCACATCGCCACCACCACTTCCATCACAACACCAACGCCCCCAAAATCAAACCTAAATTAAACCAACGATCTGCCTTGGAAATCAATCTAATCAAGAAAAACACAAGAAGGAAAACCAACCACCACTACTCAAGATTCAAACCACCACCACCATGTTGTTGCCGCCGCCACCACCACCATTGGAGTCCTTCTCATTGACCTACACAACCATAGCACTAGTACAACCAACATCACACCACCACTGCATACATCAAAACCACCAAAAATTAGAAACCCCAACCACAATCTAACCAATTTTGAATCCCAAATTCAAATCTTCATCTTCTAGATTCAAACCCTAAACCTCAATCTACGCCCTGATTAAAGGTTTGGTTTGTGAGTTTTAGGTGGTGATCTATGTGATGCTTCTCAAATCCATTTGCAACTAAGATGCATCTCCGTTTCGGAGACCGGCGGTGGGAGTTGGCGACCCGACCGGGGGGAGGTGCACACTGACGGTCGGAAGGTAGAGACCGACGATGGGAACAATGGTGTTTGGGTATGGGGATGGTGGTTATGCTGTTCAAATTCTAGATTGGTTTTGTGGGTTTTAGGGGTGGATGAGAGGGAGGGTAGGGTGGTGGTGGGGATGGAGTGGGAGGGTGGTGGTGGTGGTGCAGTGGTGGTGCGGTGGTTACAGTGATGGTGGTGTGGGTTTGCCGGTTGAAGTTGTGATGGAACATATGGTGGTGGTGGTGGTGCGGTGGCAGTGGTGGTGTGATGAAGATGATGGTGGTCTCATGGAGATGGTAGGGTGGTCATGGGTTAAAGGGAAGATATGGGTGAGGGTGAGGGTGGGAGTTGGAATCATTAAATTATTATTTTATTATCGGGGTATTTTGGTCTTTTCACAAACATTTAACAGATAATTTAGACGCCGTTAATCGAACGGAGTTAATTGTGACAAAATTTTTACCACAGTGGTCAAACTGGGCGATTTTAAACTATTGAATGAAAAGCATTATAACCACCAAACCACATGGACGAAAATAGTAATTTACTCTTCAATATATTTATTCTTTAGCAGTTTTAGTTTATGATAAAATTATATAGTAAGTTTTGGTTTTGGTCCCCACAGTTTGGTCATTTTAAATATTTCAATCCAAAAAGGAATCTTTTTTCATATCATGTTATGTGATTTTAATTTTATAATGGTTTTGGTTCTTCACACTAACTCTGTTAGTTTTAGCAGTTAAGTCTAGAGATATTTTGATCATCAAAATAATATTAAATTAAACACACACATAATTCATCCATCGATCCATCATCCATCAAATCAATGGGAGAATAGATCTACCCTGCATTCAAGCCTGCCGGAGCTCCTCCACTGGGTGCACCATCAGAAACCCCTATTTTCCGGCAGCCAAAGCACAATAGTACAAACCACACTCGCCCCATTACCGTCCACCAGCTGCACCAAAAACCCCTCTTTTCCGCCCTCCACGTCTTGTAATTTAACCTAACCTCATCAAATAAAGTTACTAGTAGATCTCAATAGAAATTGAAATAGAAATCATATAAGTTATACTAAATTAGATAATATGAACTCAAACGGTTAATGACCACCGCCTATGACCCTCCCTTTGTCTAGTCAATAACCACTACCTAAAAACTCACCATATGAACTTGACAGAAATTGCGTGTAAAAAAAAGACAAATTTGGCAATATTGGGTGGCAAAAATAGAGAAGGATAGAGGGAGATATAGCGATGGTGGCTGTTAGAAATTGGGAGGGAGAGTGACAGATTTAGCATTGTGGCTGCCGGAAATCAAAAGGGAGAAAGTTAGACGAGGAAGATGATGATGACAATCATGATTGTCTAGCGATGGAGGTTATCTGACGGTGGTGTAGAAGGTGGCCTTATGTTGTTGTGATTAGGATGTATCGACAAGCGAAACAACAAGGTCATTGGAAGAGATGGAAACGATCAGCTGGTTGAAGGAGATGATGGCGATCGTCCGGTGGCCAGAGATGGTGATAGTCATCCGGTCGCCGAAGATGGTGGTGGTTGCAGGCCGCTGGAGATGGTAGTGGTTGCAAGTTGCCAAAGATGGCGAAGAGATAATAGGTTACAAGTCACCGAAATTTACTCTTTACATTTATTTTGTGGTTAGATGTGAAATGGCCTCAATACTTTAGATTTACAAGACAAAACTAATAAAGTTAGTGTTAAGGACTAAAAATATTACAAAAATAAAACAATAGGACATGATATGAGAAATTTTTATTTTTTTGGACTGAAATGATGTAACACCTGGTTATTTTTAAAAGACAAGATATGAGGAATAAAAAGAAAGAAAGGCAATTAAGTCCAAGTGGAGGGACTAAAAGTGTCCAAAAGGACAAAACTTTAAAAAAGTTGGTGTAAAGGTGGGCATGGCCGCCCACCCTCACTTCACATCAACATCTTCTTCGTTTTTAAAGAGAGAGAGCAGGGGAAACTCTCGGCTTGTAGAAGAAGAAGAAGAAGTGAATGAATTCAGGGTAAGAATTCATGGTTTTTATGTGTTTATGACGGGTTTTATCCCGGTTATATGCATATGTGCTTATGTGTTGTGTTTGTGCTCGGGTGTGTGTGTGCGATGTGGTTTTTTAGGTGTTTGAGCTCATTGCAAGCGGGTTAGAAAGGAAGAAACACCCAAGTTGTATCAGGTGAGTTTTAGACCCTGGTTTTTTACTTGTTTTAAACGATCTTTGGGGCTGAAAATGTATTAAAATGATTTTATAAGTTCATGTGTGTTTACCCGTATGCATTGTGTATGTTGTATGTTGATTCTTGAATTGCTTATAGGTTATTCATGTTTAGAATAGCCATGTTAAGCTTAGAATATATGGGTTTGATGATTGGGTTTGAAAACATAATAGGAACATGATATACAGAAGGTTCATGCGCCTGAAAATGCCTTAGAAAGATTTAAGTGTAATCCATGCGCCTAAACAGTAGCCCATGCGCCTAAGATTACCTTAGAAATGTTTAAGTATAGCCCATGCGCCTGAACAGTGGTCCATGCGCCTAGAAATGTTAGCCGGACGACTAATTGTAGGGCCATGCGCCCCAATAGTGCGCATGCGCCCAAGTGGCTCATGCGCCTAAGTGTCCATGCGTCCGAATTATCCATGCGTCTAAGTGTTCATACGCACAAATAGTGCCCATGCGCCTGAATAGTTCATGCGCCTAAAATGATAAATGATTAAGTGTTGGCTGATGCGCCTACATAGTGATGAAACACCCGAACAGAGCTCATGCGCCCAAATAGTTCCCATGTACCTAAGCACTTAGAAATTTTTACAGAATTTTCTAGGAGTCTGTGCTTTAGGGTTTCGACCAAGGTTGACTAAGGGCTTAATAATGATGATGTTTCATGCATGATATGATTACTTATGATTGTTCTTTATTATTGTTATTGCTATATTATTATTACTTATAGTATGTGACTTTACGTGGTATGGTATTATCGTAACGTAAAGTATATCGTAATAATAAAGTGAAAGAGCAATAAAGAAAAGAAGAGGAACATTAATGAAAATGTTAACAAGTCTTGCAAGCTTACAGGAGGTACACGACCATGTTGTCGTTAGCTCAACTATGTTACGGGTTAGCTACCCTATTATGCACACAGGGTCAATCAACTGAGATTGGCAAGACCTTTGTAGCGTGTCCTGGGTGATTGAGTTGGCCTTGTACACAGTACACAGAACCCTTTCAAGGGATATAGTTGACCCTTTCGAGGGATACAGTTGACCCTTTTGAGGGATACGACTGACCCTTTCGAGGGGTATAATTGACCCTTTCGAGGGATATAGATGGCCCATCACCCGTTTTCCATCGCACATACAGTTGGTATTGCTCACTAGTCATACAGAAAGTGAAACATAAAGATAAAAGTTTACAGAACAGACAAGGCATACAGTAAAGAGAACGAACAGTATTTGTTCATATAGTTGATGCGTGCTCGCATATACAGTACAGAGTTGTATTTTACAAAAAATAGTATTTTCTTATACTACATATAGAAAGTATTTTATTAATTTTAAAACTAGAACTCACTCAGTAACGCTGACTTTTATACATTTTCAGTTGACAGGTAATTATTGCTGAGGATGGCACGAGGGTGAAGCTACTCGGCAGGGAAAGACTGACATACATTCGTATTCTATGTTGTTGTTGTTTTGTAATGCGTTAAAACAATTCTTTTGTAAACAGTAAATGATGATGTATTGCTTAACAACAGGTTTTAAATGAAATGAATGGTTTTTGATAAATCATTTCCGCTGCTTAAGTTGTATAATTATAATGTGTAGTGTTTTAACTACTGTGATTGATCAACTGTAAGGTGTCCGGGAACGGGGTCTTACAAATGATTAAAATGTCCAAACCACAGGGATCAAAACCGGAATATACTCTAAAATGTATATTAAAATATAAATAAATATAAGCACATCAAGTTAATATTAGAATTTATATAAACATTATATTAAAACCAAATATACTTTAAATAAAAAATGAATTTGGGAACTGGTTAGGAATAAACGAACTTGGATATTTGTAACTAGTTTTGGATGATTATAAAATTTAAACTTACTAGTTGCTAAAATCACTTTGTTAAGTATCGCCGCATGGGTTGAAGTCGCCGTAGTATATCTATTAAGAACACACAATATTATATCCAATAAATGAAGAACTTATTGAAGTCATTTGGTATCTGGATATGTTCAACTTTCAAGCCAAATGAAAATGACCAAGCAGGTGCGTAGAAACTTAATAAATTATTTATTTAGCCAAAGAGTTAGCTATTTGTATAACTCATTTATTTAAAAAAAGTTAGGTAGCTACAGTAGATAAATAAGACGATTATCTTAAAATTATACAATTTTAAATGAGTAAAGTGTTTTAGATATACATAGTTTTCAACAATACAAATAAAATATATTTTGCATACGAATCTCTTCTCCTTTTTTTGTATCAAGAAGTTAACAATAGTTTCTCAAGTTATGAGTAGTTTTTCTTTAACGACAAATATCAATATATTAGATAAAAATAAGGGCTAACAAGGAGCTAAAACCCCGAGAGCATACAAAAAACAATAAAGATAGGACAGTGATATATAAGAGAATTTTCATCAACCGGGATCATAGGGGAGGTTACATAACGTCATAATGGAGCCTTTTTCCTTCTTATCTTTAGCCATACCGCAACCATCACCTTTATGCCACAGATCACCATATCATCGATGGTTGGATCTTCTCAAAAAGAATCTTGTTTCTATGCTTCTATAAGCACCAAGTTGTGGCCATGAATATCAAGTGAACTGCCTTTTTGAAATCTTCATCCCCTTTCAAAAAATAAGGAATATCCATGAGGTCTTTGAATGAGAATGCAAACACCTGTTGTATGTTGCACCATGAGTTTACCACTGACCATACGTGATCTGCAAATTCGCAAGTAAGAAGAGATGATCCACAGATTCCTCTGTTGAGGCACAGAATTTGCATAACGAATGTTGGATGTGAATGTTTCTTCTAAGCAGCGAGTCACAAGTAGGAATACGATTCAGTGCCGCTTGCCAATTGAAAATATTTACCTTTCTAGGTGCCCATCCATTCCACACGAACCTGAAACCATTTTCACTAGTAATCTTGCTTTGCACCCATGATTTGATATAGCTAGCAGAAAAGTTGTCTCCCACTATATCGCACCATCTCCAAGAGTCCACAGATTCATTTGTGTAACACCCGGATTTTTTTTAGTCAAGAAATAAGAATAAAAGCATGAAGGACAATAAAGTCCAAGAGGAGGGACTAAAAGTGTCCAAAAAGGACAAAACTTTCAAAAGTTGGTGTAAAGGGGAATATGGCCGCCCACCCTCACATCACTTCACCATTTGTCTCGGCTTTTAGAGAGAGAGAGCAGAGAAAAACTCTCGGTTGAAGATAAGAAGAAGAAGAGAAGTCGAATTCAAGGTAAGAATTCAAGGTTTTTATGCTTTTATGTCGGGTTTTATCCCGGTTATGTGTTTGTATGCTTATGGGTTGTGTTGTGCTCGGGTGTGTTTTTGGTATTATTTCTAGGTGTTTTGAACTCTTTGCAAGCGGGTTAAAAGGAAGAACACCCAAGTTGCAACAAGTGAGTTCTAGACCCCGGTTTTTACATGTTTTAAACTATCTTTGGGGATGAAAACGTATTAAAATGATTTTACAAGTTTATGTGTGAATACCCGTATGTATGGTGTATGTTGGATGTTAGTTCTGGATGGTTTATAGGCTACTCATGTTTAGAATAGCCACATTATGCTTAGAACAGATGGGTTCGAGGATTAGAATTGAAAATATCCTAGAAACATGTTTTACAGATGCTCATGCGTCTAGATAAGTGTTCATACGTCTGAAAGTGCCTTAGAAAGAATCAAGTGTAAGTCATGCGCCTAAACAGTAGCTCATGCACCCAAAATTTGCCTTAGAAATATTTAAGTTCAGCCCATGCGCCTGAACAATGGGCCATGTGCCTAGAAATGTTAGTCAGATGACTAAGTGTAGGGCCATGCGCCCCAATAGTGCCCATGCGCCCAAGTGGCCCATGCGCCTAAGTGTTCATGCGTCTGAATAGTATCCATGCGTCTAGATTGGGCTAGAATTACTAAGCGTTCAGACGTCCAGTGTTCCCCATGTGCCTGATCAGTACCCATGCGCCTGAAAGTGGCCCATGCGCCTAAGTGTTCCTCATGCGCCTGAATAGTGTCCATGCGCCTGCATAGTGCCTATGCGCCTAAGACGGAATATTTTTCTGATTTTTGGGGAAAATGTGTAAAGTAGGCTTTGACTTGGGAAATTCCCGGGGGACTATAAGTTGACTTTTGGGGTCATAGATGGTATGATGGGCATGTTATGGATGATGATGATGATAATGATGTTGCATGAATATGCATAATGTATGTTATGTATGTATGATGCCTTGTGATGATGTATGTATGGTATGTTATGTTATGTTCCTTATGATGATGAATGTTTATCTTTCCATGGCTTTACGTGTTATGTTAATGACTGAACCGAAAGTATTATGTAACATAAAGTGAAAGATAATGAAAGAGGAACATGATGAAAGAATGCATGCATTAACGAATGAATGAACGTAAAAAGTCTTGCAAGCAAATGTATGGAGGTTCACACCCAATGAAGGGTGTTAGCTCAACTGTGTGCGGGTTAGCTACCCTAGAAGGATGCACACTGGGGTCCAATCCTTGAGATTGACCACATGTATGGGATCCTTGCCGCTTGCCCCAGGTACTGGAGTCAGCTTCGTGCACAATGTTCGGGGTCTATGATAGACCCCAGGCCCAGTAACCAGCTTCCTGCACAATGTTCGGGGTATAGCATATGACATTGATCCGGAATGAAACGAAAAGATGAACGGTGAATGTACTTGCCTCAGGTACTAGAGTCAGCTTCGTGCATAATGTTCGGGGTCTATGATAGACCTCAGGCCCAGTAACCAGCTTCGTGCATAATGTTCGGGGTATTGTACATATCACAAGATGTAATGAATGAACGAAGGTTAACGAACGCAATGAAAGATAATAACGATGTTATCTGTATATACGTATGATGTATGATCACGAACGAACGAAACGTATAGTATGGTCTCTGTAAAGAAATATATAACGATTTTATGTATGTTTTATTATAAAACTAGAACTCAATCAGCGACGCTGACTTTTATACGTTTTCAGTTGGCAGGTAAACGTTGCTGAGGATGGTACGAGGCGGCTACCCAGCTCTTTTGGATGTCATCCATTTAATTAAGGCTTTTGTGATGTAATACAACGATATAATTTTGTAACCGACAAATGATGCATTATTTTGCAAAAGTTTTTAGGATGAAATGAAATGCCATGTTTTTTATGTTTTTCCGCTGCAATGCTTTGATGAATAAATGTAAAGTATATGTTTTACGTGCGATGAATCACCAGCTGTAAGCGTCCCGGGAACGGGGCCTTACAATTTGGTCTAACTTCAATTAGCCGTGATAGTAGTTGGGTCAAAGCTTATTTTCCTTAAGATGATAGTATGTCTCTCTTCCACCGCCATGACCACTTTAATACATTATTCTGCCATTTATAACAATTACATACCAAGATAGACTTTTGTTGTTCCAACATAAATAGAGAAGGATAAAGTTCCATAAGAGGAGCTTCGACGATCCATCTGTCAACCCAAAATCTAATTTGATCACCCCTACCCAAAACACCAATTAGTAAATGGTTCAAATTAATATCAAGGTTTTTAAAGTCTTTGTCTATTTTGATAATATTCCTCCAGGCACCCGGCGAAGAAAGACGAGCCGGAATTAAGGACCAAGATCTTGATGAGTGATTAATAGACCAAATGACATTCCACCAAAGCGAATGCTTTTCATTCCGAAACCTCCACCACCATTTGGAGAGCATAGCCATGTTTGCGTATTTGAGAGACGATATGCCCAATCCTCCTTTGTCCTTAGGTAATGTTATTGTTTCCCATGCAACCCAATGAATCTTTTGTTTCATTTTATCTCCATCTCCCCATAAGAAATTTCTCCTTAGTTCCTCTAATGTGTCAATGACTTTCGATGGGGCACGATATAAGGAAAAGAAGTAAGTTGGTAAAGATTCTAATACCGACTTGATAAGCACCACACGTCCGCCTATCGATAGATTCTTTGCTTTCCAATTGGACAACCAGTTTTTAAATACTTCTATTATTGGGGCCTAATTTTTCACTAGATTCATGTTGACTCCAACATAGAGACTGAGGTATAAGAGTGGGAATTTTCCGGCCTTACAATTCATGATTGAAGCAATTGCTTTTAATTCATTATCCGTAACCCCAACCCGGAATATAGAGCTCTTGTTAAGGTTTACTTAAGGCCCCTCTTACATTCAAATTCACACGAGGGACTACCGTTTATCAGTACGGACGACTGAGAAGATGTGAGAATAGAACGGACCCAAGATCTCCATAGTATTGGGAATCCCATTTGTTGAAGCATAATATCTAAGAAGCCCCACTCAAGCGAATCAAATGCTTTGGCAATGTCAAGCTTTAAAAACATTCATTTACCTTTTGTTTTCTTAAGCCAAGAAACTGCCTCATTAATGATTAGAGGTCCATCTAGAATTGATCTTTTTGCAATATAGGCACTTTGTTTCTTAGAAATCAAGGACCCGGTAACTGCTTTCAGTCTATTTGATAGTACTTTTGATATTACTTTATTAATAATGCCATTAAGCTTACCGGTCTCGCGTCATTTGGTGAGTAGTTATCAACTTTTAAGTATTTAATTCTCAAGTGATCCCTACCTTATATATATATATATATATATATATATATATATATATATATTTAAATAGGCTATAGTTTCGTGTAATACACGTGTTCAATCAAAAAATATATTCTTGTTGAAGAAGGTTTAAGTTATAATGTTGTTAATAATATTTTGTATATCGACTTTATGTATAATTTTTAACATTAGCTTATCTAACATTAATAGGTTTTATCTATTAATATTTATACATCTAAATAGTGTAATATAAAATAAATAAATTTATAAGAACTTTAACTAATAAAAAATTAAATTGAACATGTAAAACAATATTTCAAATTCATAAAACATCCAAAATTTTATTTGTATACAACATTTGGTGTTTTGTTAGTTATTTTTCTATCATTATCTAACATTAATAATTTTAATATCTATCTACTTTTAACTCGAGATAATGCAACATGGACTGATCATTATCCATGTTTAAAAACAAACTAACTTTGGATATCGATTATCATTGGCTTTTGTTTTATTGTCATTGCATAACACACTGATAACAACAACTTTTTGAAATTAAAAGAATTCTTTTGTCTAAAGGAGTCAAAGCTAACAGTAGAATAAAAATATAATTTTCAATATTACTTCCAGATAAATCAAAATAATTTGTGCATATCAAACGAACTCCTATCAAATATAATAATAATATAACAGTACACATAAAAAAATTAAAAAGTTAAAAATATAATACCTCTTTTAGATTAACTGTTGAATTAGATCACCTTTAAGAAATATATTAAAATAATATTAGTACAAAAACACAATTGTAAACAATGATAGGTTAAATCATAATCGCAGAGGATAAAAGTTTAAATATAACAAAAAAATAAATACCTTTTCTTGAAGAAAACTTAATAAAACCGAAGCCAAAATGAGAATGTAAATAAAGTCTCTCGAATGCAATAGCATCAGACTTTATAAAGACAAATTGTAAGGGTCGTAAACCTGGAATGATTGAAAAGTATTTTAAAATCGAGTATAATTTCATTTCAAAGAAAATATACCTATGAATTCCTTCAAACAGGAGATGAATCGATTAAAAAATTCCGTAACTTTTGTCAAGATTTGAATAAATCGAGTATTTAATGAAAAAAATACAATCAAGGAACCAATTTCATAGATAAAGAAAATTATAAATAATTTGTATAGTTTTATTGATGAATTATTTAAAAAAGATATCAGGTATAATTTAATTTCCAAAAAAAAGATGTGCTTAATTTAGAGTTCAATTTCCAAATTTTCCTTAAATACCTCTCGTATATAAGTTAACTTTTAATCAAATGAACCAACACTAACACTAAGAACAAATACATATTAGACGAGAATTGAAAAAAAATAGAGATTTAAAAGAATGACATGTGACACTAAAGTTATTGTTTTATTAATAAGTATAGATATGCGGAAATTTATATACTTATACATATATAATTTTTGACATTTATAAATACATATAATCAATTGTTTTAGTTAAGATCCATCAACCCCAATCACAATATAATAAATTAGATTAATTTTTTAAAACTTGGTGGTTAAGTTTTATAAAACCGTACTAAAGCCCAAATTAAAGTAAGAAGGGCTTTTGACTTATGGGATTACAGATAGTTAACAACACTTGGTAATTAAGTAAATGTACCATAACAACTAATTAATCAAGTTTGGAGTATTCATGCATACCCCATCTGCCCTTCAGCTTCCTCTTAGAGTCATCGCATTAAAAGAGAGAAATCGAAGATTTTGATCTTGGTCCGGTAGTGGTTCAGTCAAGGCTAAATCAAAACAAGTTCGCGTTATCATTTCACGTATAAAGCATAGCAACCTTTGAGCCACGTTGTCTTGTTGTAGGTTCCGGATAATAACGATATTTCATCCACTTTATAAGAAGAATCAATATATAATCTACTTCGATTATATATCTATAACTATAAACTTAAAAGACATATATAGAATTTGACATATTTTCCCAAGCTAAAAAATCAATTACGTAATTTTTTTAAAAACATATATGTTACGTATTTATCCATTTTATTAAAGCTAACCTATTAAATGACTAAATTATATTATTTTAACTAAAGGATGTTTACATATTGATTTTTTATTATTATAATTGTAAAAGATTTTTGAAATTTAGAGATATAACTTTAACTATCGGTTACCATTGGTTTTAAATAAGTTATAAAGGAGATATAATTTTATTGTTTCTATTTATATAGAAGAACTAAACTTGATGAAACATGTAATTGATGGTCTTAAGAAATATAATTTGTAAAAATACTTTGAAAATACAAGTAAAATAATTATTTAATAATTAGTTTCAACAAATTAGATAAATATGTCATATATATATATTTTAGAAAGAAAGAAATATATATATATATATATATATATATATATATATATATATATGTGAATTTTTTACTTAAGCGAACATGTAATTAAAGATTTAGGAAGATAGAATATTTAAATTCCCCTAACATATATGTCCACGTCATGCACCAAAAATGCAAGTTCATAATCAAGTTTTTGTTTTATAATAGTTTTGATGGATTTTTTTAAAAATAGGGATTTTAGAGAGAGATGCGACAAAAGGGTATAATCTTTACCGGGTTCGACTTAAAGGGTTCCCGCTCCTGACAGGGGCTGGTTCTACTTCCTTTTTGACCAGCCTATGTGTTTGTGAGGGTGATGTGACTGTGTGATCCTGATGTGACCATGAGACCACGCCCTTGGGAAGGGCGGGTTCTCCACACAACAACAACCATTCGATTTACCATCTTACCGTAGATCCACAGTCCATATTTTAAAAGAACACGCCCTTGGTAGAAACGGTTTCTTTAATTCCTTTGACCACCTTTGACCTCTTTTCACTATTTATTTGTTCAACCACCGGACATTTTCCGTCACAATTCGTTCAAATCATTTTTCTAGAATTTCTTAAACCTAATTTTTCTAGAATTTCAAGCTTAATTTCAAAAATTAAAATAAGCTGAAGAATTACACCAGATCCACTAAATAACGATTTGTTATTTCTAAGTGGTCAACATAGAGGTGGTTATTATTTTCAAGATCCAGAAAGCGATGAACGAATTTTACGTGTTAGACGAGGTGATAAAGCTTTTTAGGATTACATTAAGGAAGTGTTTATCCCTGAAAATATTATGAGATATATAAGGTTGGCTGGTTTTGCGGGTGTAATTGAGTGTGGTTATCGCAAACTTAATCATGCTCTTATCTCAGTTTTGGTGGAGAGATAGAGGCCGGAGACATATACATATCATTTACCGGTTGGAGAAACCACAATAACTCTTCAAGATATACAATTTTATGGGGTTTGCCGGTTGAAGTTAATATTGTTTCTAGCACTGATTATGTTATGAGTGCATCTGAAATTATAATGAGGTTTGAGTATTTAACCGGTTGTACACTTGCTACAAGCGTTGTAAGTGGTTATAAGTCAAATCTAAGGTTTATTTTTAATGAAATAATAGAACCATTCTCTGATAATGCCACTGATTTTCAATGCATCAAACGAGCTAGATTAATTTTATTTTTTATGATTGGTGTCACTTTATTTCCTGATACTTCTAGCAACTAGGTGCACATAAATTACTTAAGTCATATTGAAAACTTAAATAACTGTGGTAGACTTAATTAGGGAAGTGTAGTTTTAGCCTCTTTGTATAGACAGTTATGTAAGGCAATGAGTGTCACAAATCGAGAAGTTGGTGGACCTTTATTCTTGTTGCAATTATGGGCATGGGAAAAATTATCTTCTATTTGTCCGCAGAATACGAGATCTGTTGATTTTAGATTACCATATGGCGTTCGGTATGTTAAAAAACATATCTATTGACTATTTTCTTTGTAATATTATATTTTTCTAGTTAACCGGGTATATTTGAAAACTTGATTACAGATGGAATGGTGAACTTAGTTATGTAAATACCACTCCGCACTGTTTGAGTGCGTATCGATCTCAGCTGTATTCATTAAGCGAGGTCACGGTATTAATATTATTGTGATATTATTTTGTATATATTAACGTTGTGGAAACATATTAATTTATATTTATATATCAGTTTAATTGGAGGCCTTATGATAATATTATCCACCTTCTACCTGATATCTGCACAAGTGGACATCAAAGTTGGAGAAGTAACACATACCTTATATGTTGGGAAGTTATTTAGCCTCACATTCCAAGTAGGGTTTTAAGATAGTTTGGAATGTTTCAACAAGTCCCTACAAGTGTGTTACTAACCCGTGAGCAACACACAAATCTACATTCGATTGCTCGTAAAGGTGGTAGTAATAAAAATTGGTTACAACATCATAATATCTTTGTTCAAGCATGGGCGTCTCAGCTTAATTCAGTTGCTAATGAAGCGTACACTGATTCGCCAATTACTCTAAAGCATACATGAGGTGGTATTTAGAGCGTACTGTTGTGTATACAACAAACCCGACTCATCAAGACACGAACCCTCATAGCTTCCAAAATGATGGAAAAAGATTGAGAATGATGGTATTATTATCAATAATTTAATTATTATTATTAGTAGTATTGTTATTATTAATTTTAAAAATCAATATTTTATAATGTGATTTATAGATGAATGAGATGAGTCAGTTTTATCAAAGACCAATGGATGAAACAGGAAGGAATATAATAAGTTGTTATATGGATTTTGCGCATGCAAATCATATAAGTTATCTACCAACGCATGTGATACAAAATGTTAATGATATTTAACTTTCTCCTGTCACACAACGTTTACCCAAAAGGGATAGAGGACGAGGGCAGGTTGGTAGATAGGTTGTTAGTGAGAATGTTGAGCAATAAAATGTGATAGAACAAAGGGATTTCACGGCACAACAGTTCGACTCCCCCTTTATAAGCCAAATGGGCAACCAAGATTTTTTTTACGGTGGTACCTCCAGGTATTCAATTTCCACATTTTAGTCAAATAGGGACCCAGAATTTCGAAGAAGGGGGCCCGTTAAATCTTTATCAAAGCCCTAATACTAGTTATCAACAATCATTTCACCATTTTTCCCATTACCTTATTACCCTCAATTTCAAGATACAGCTCAATCAGTTGACAAGTTTTTAAATCCATCTCCTTGCCCGTTTGACTTAAATGATGAAGCAACAAACAATAATGATAACACTTGTTAGATGTTATTTCTTTTATAATTTTAGTGATAGTAGATTGATTAGAAGTATATCACATGTTGGTAATGAAATTGATAATACTTTTTGATAATTTACACCAACGTTAACTTTCGTTAGAACAACTAACTAACAAATGTACTTTAAATTTACATTAATATTCATTATAAAACTAAAATGCTCAGCCATTTGAAAGACACATTTAATACATACTATGACACCGTCAAGCTACAAAGCCTTCCGGTTGTTAGTTATTTGTTTTTCTCCTAAGAAGGGACAATAAGGTTTTTAATGTCAACATATAATGGAATAAATGAAATAAAAGAGAATTTGTTGATTAGGATAATGAAATCTAATTATAAGATGTTTTTAACATGTTTTCTAACATACGAGGTTAAATAAATGATATAAAAAATAGTTTAAACGTGTAAGAACCCTAAAGTAAGTTAAATAAAATAAATGAAATAAAGTTTTTGAGAACCCGTCCTTGCCAAAGGCAAGTTCTCCAAGCAAAAACCGCCCTTGGTAAAGGCGAGTTCCCTTAAAGTAAAGTTTCACCGAGAAACACCCCCTTTGTCAACTCTCTACTCATAAAAAAAACCATTTTTAAAAAAAACATTCGATTTGATGATCTTTTTAACTAAATGTCTCCCTTAAAAGAAAACTAATATTATATAGTTTATATACTTTTTCAATAAAAATGTGTTTATAAAGGCAAATTAGATGTTAAAAATCTAAACATTAACTTATTAACAAATCATCATCATTTAATCAATAACATTGCTAACTTTAACCTTTGGTTTAACCTTTCATGTGAATAACAATCTCACTTATATTTTTTTTAATATATTTTATGATTTTAGAACCTTTAATGATAACTAATAATAAAATTAAAAGTTAAAACTATCGTAGAAAAATTTAACAGATGTAATATCTTGAAGTCCACTTATTAAACTCCCAGTAAAGATAATTATCCGCCAATCCATCATATTAAAATTATTAAAATATAGCTTACTGTAGTAAATAAATATACGGCATCTAGCTTAACATCCAGAAGAACCATTGGACGCTTTCAACGTTTAGCTGCTAAATTTCCACAATTTCATTCCAAACCATCACGCGGTAGTCCTTTCAAAACCATTATCTTATTATTCTTATAACATATATCATATATCATCTATCATCTATACACACACATGACAACAAAAAATCAACCACTACCATAAACTTGTATATATTAGTCTTCAAAACGTACCCACTTCATTTCATTCCAACATTTCTTCTACTCTAATGCCTTCTGCTCACAAAAACACCACCTCTTCTTTGTTAGGCGGCTTCGAACCGCCGTGAAAAAGGTCACATTCCTCATGAACTTCAGCCTCAACCGCTGGCGGATCGCCTCCTCCATGATCAGCAGTCGTCGTCGTGCTCGTGCTTTGAGCAGCAGGCGGCGGAGCTTCAACGAGCGCCTTGGGCTGACGTCAATTGTATCTTCACCTGAGAAAGATCATAGTAATTGGGTTACTCCTTTCTTGACGCCTTCGTCGCAGATGTCGCCTGAGCAAGGTGAGCTGCAGAAGACTAGAAGCTTTCCGCTGCAAAGAACCACTAGTTTTCCTGAAGAAGATGATATTGATAAACGGGCTGATTTGTTTATATCGAACTTTTATCGACAGCTGAAGATGGAGAGACAAGTTTCTTTGCAGCTTAGGTACAAAAGGGATAGCAGTTTTGAATCATCGAATGCATTTTCGCCGTGATCATGATGTTTTGAAAACGACAACCACAACGAAAATAACTATGGGTCTTTTTTATTTTATAAGGTGATTAATAATTTGTTAGCGGTTGTTCTCGAGCAATTATTTTGGTGACGAGGATGACGAAATGGGTCAGATTGGTTAAATCGGGTTTGATCAAGGTATATGGAGGTCTTTATTTTGGGGATAAGATCTTCAATTGTTTTATTTGTTTGATTTTGATTCTTTTATTGAGTTCAATATCTGAAACTGGATAAAAGAATTTGGGGCTGCTTTGGTTGTCAGCTCAAAATTCTTTGAATTTTCATGTATAGTCTTGTATTATGGATGTCTTCTTTGTATACAAATGAAAATTGTCAATTTAGATATCTTCGATCTATTTGTTGGGTTAGCCTTGGAGTAACCTCTTGTGGTTCTAGCTGTGAAAACAACCTCTTGTGGTTCTAGCTGTTTTAACAACCTCTTGTAAAAATATAGAGTAACAATGCTTGCTTCAAATGCTTTTCATACAGTTTGTTTAAAACCCAAAAGGAGAAAAAAAGAATTCTTATTTTACACTTTTTAATCGTATAAATTAACCAGCCTAATGAAACAGAGGATGCACGAACTAGCAAGTAGGTACCATCATGTAACTAGACGATGTACGACTCCACAAATGATCCTCTTGAATTACGCAGGTTGCTTCACAACTTTGATTGTTTCACAAAGATCATTTTTCTCCGACCAGCATTCACATCCCATTCCTCGTTCATTTGTAAATGTGTTCCTATGTTATATGGAATAGTAGAGATGTTCATAAAAACCGGTTCGGGAACCGGTTCGGCCAAAAAAACCGGAACCGGTTTGAGGCCCAAACCGGTTTCAAACCGGCCCCGAACCGCCAGTTCTTAAGCGGTTTTCCCTTTCCAATTTTCAAACCGGTTTCAAACAGAACCGGTTTTCAAACCGGTTACAACCCGGTTCCAAACCGGTTTTCAAACCGGTCCTTCAAACCAGTTTTCAAACCGGTTTTAAACCCGGTTTTCAAACCGGTTACCGTTACCCAACGGCTATATAGCCGTTTGTACCCAATTTGACCCTTTTTTTGATGTTTTTTTTCCATTATACCCCCACTAGGTTAGTATATATATGTATTTGATGTTTTAGTTGAATTACAACAACTTATAACACAGTATATATATGTATTTGATGTTTTAGTTGAATTACAACAACTTATAACACTCTCTACTCTCAAAAATCTAAAAAACGCTCTCCACAAATACTTTCGTTTTAAACGCTCTCAAAAACGCTTGGGCCCAAACTGGTTCCAAATTATATAAATGTTATAAATATTTATGTTTTAATTAAAAGTTTAAAATTTTATTTGAATATAACAAAAATTCAAATTAAAAAAAACTGGTTTGGGCCCGAACCGGTTCCAAACCGACCCAAACCGGTTTGATAGGTTGTGTTTTATGGAATTGAAACGGTTTGAACCCGAACCGGTTTGGGGCCAAACCGGTTTTGACCGAGTTTGACCAAACGGTTTCGGTTTGGGACCCGAACGGTTTGGGCCCCAAACCGGTTTGTACACCTCTATGGAATAGTTGTAAGTAAAAGAAAGAGAAAAGCTCATTTGTATATTACGTAATACATTGTTTACCACTGTTTATCATTTTATATTTTCTGAAAGTGATTGTGAGTGGTGAAAAAAAGAAAAAATAATGATAAATATATAATAATATTTTTTTATTTGAAAAAAAGAGAAAAAATAATTTTTAGTATCATTATAAGGACGAAGATAAAAATAGGATGCCAATGCTCTTAATAAGTTATCTTCACACGTCACAAATTTAACTACAACTCTTCACAAGGATTGAGTTTTCATCATATAGAATGACCAGCTTCACAAAGATTGAGTTGTCATCATATAGAATGACCAGCTTCATACTCGGCTCTGGATCGGATTTCACAGTCACTACAAGAATTGGGTTCTATAGTGATGACAAAAGTCACCGGTATAGTTTGGCCTACAGTGAAGACATATAGTGATCGTCCTTTTCTCTGACACAAATTGTTGAAAACTAGGTTTAAAATTAAAAACATACAGAAACAAAGTGTTCAACAACTTGCTCGAAACATTCTTTAATGTCAAAAGTTAATGGTTTAGGTAAAACAAGGTTAACTCGGTCATTTTGGTGATTTTCACTTTCTAAAATTGAGTATTTTTGTTTGACTCGAGGTGATATTCTTATTAATAGAAAATTAACAAGTTCATTAAACTGACTTGACCATTTATCACGTAGGTTAACCTCTATTTCAATCAACAGCTCACTATCTCACACCTCCTTATCTCATCAAGGTAATTAACTTTGTGATGTAGTCGGAAACAAAAGGATAACAATTGAACTTGTTGATTCAACGAGAATATCAGAAAAAATTCTTCTAATTTATCGTTGATTCACAAAAAATGCCAATAACTAGGATTTCACACTAACACACACTGTGATAGAAAGAAAAAAAAAAGATTATTTTTTCATAAACTTTAATCATAATTCATTCGATCTCTTACAAACATACAAAAAAACAAAGCAGAAGTTTAATGGGTCACAAAACATAAACAGGCTAAAAGCTGGGCCAAATGTAAAGTCCAACAAAATATAAAAATAATATAAAAATAATATAAAAATTGAAATAATTTATAAAATAAGCTGTTTTTGGGCCGAAACGATGACCCAAACCGCCTACAACCCAACGGTCGTTTTGACTCCAAAACGGAGACTTCTAGCCCAAGTTATGCTCATATTAGAGAAACTCTTTTTGATAAGCGATTTTGAGGCTCCAAAAAAACTATCGGTTGCTTATTCACACTTAGGCTCACGTCATTTTGACTCACATTTTACAACTAAGCTAGTCTTGCTTTCATAGAATGGACTAACATAAAAACTTGTTGGGGTCTTCTTACTACCATCTGATTTTTTGAACCAAATCGGTATATTGGCCATTCTTCCGTTTCAAGGTATTCTTCAATAGCAATTGATGTGTTGATTTTAACAGTTTCTTCTTCTTCAAGGGTATTTAATAAGCTTACCTGGCGGTTTACCTTGTATAGTTGGTTCAGATTTTTCTAAATCTTAATTAGCAGTTTCTCATAAGATCTTAGAATTTAGTTTTCCATTATCACCTTGCACCCCATTTCATCAATTTATCCCAAGCTAAGGATGGCGATGCTTAGTTTTGGCATATACAACACATCAGTAAATATCCTTTGATCACCAATCTACATTACACTTTAACTGATTCTTTGCCTCTAATTTCAACTGTTGACCCATCATTGTATTTAACATAGCCTACGACCGTAGAATCAAGTTCACTAAAAAACTCTCTTCGCTCGGTCATGTGATTTGACGCTTCATTATCTAGATTCCATGTCCTTGTATCATATCCATATTTAGCATAGAAACTTGGAAAAACATTTTCTTAATTCAACATTTTAACTCATCTTCGCCATTAGCAACGTGGGTTCATCATCTTCCATGACAAAATTTGCTTCAACGTTGGTTTTGCTATGGCCCTAATACTCGAGTGAGAAATGGCTAATCTTATATTATAGCACTACAAGTTTCACATTTAGTCACCTTTATCATTTTGACCCTCTTGATTAGAATCTTTGTGACTATTTGAGGGATGACGATCCTGTCGTCCTCACCCATTAGTTTTTCACGGTTTCCTTTCGATTGTCTTTTATCTTGATTCCTATTTTTTTTCTTTTTCCATGATTATCAGTTTCGGAAAGCAATAGCATTTCTTGTTCAACGGCACTACTTGCCTCATAAAATCTTATATGGTCATCAAAAGTATTCAATATGCATACTTCCTCTTCAAATGACATACTTTTGACGTCGAGTATTGCTCCATAGAAGCTACTATGGGCATAAATTTAATAGGAATGGAACTTGTTAGTTTTGTCACCATTACTTGTATGTTAAGACTTGAACCAAGGTTCCTAAGCCTTGCTTCGATACCACTAATCCTGGCTGTTAATTCATCAATGGCATTGCCCTTTCATCTCTTCAATGATTCGAATTCAGATATGAGAATATGAAGTCGGGCCATCTGAACATGTTCATTCCCTAAGAATCAAGTCTTGATCGCCTCTAAGATATCTTTGGCTTTCTCGTATTTAGTGACTTGCAAAAGATAATCTTTATGAAATGATTGATAAATCAATGCCATGGTGATTTAGTTTTTATTTTGATCTTCAACGTCATTATTTGTCACGACATCCCAAATTCCACAAGGGCCCAATAACATCTTCACCATCATAGCCCACGATGTGTAATTCATGGTTATGAGTTTAGGACATTGTAGAGATATGTAAGGTGTATCCCTAGTTGTTACGATTGCACCACCACTGCCTTTGCGATTTACAAGCCGCTCTTGTATTTCTTTTTCTTCTTTGGCATCCTTAATATGACAACTTTCTTTTCTAGGTAGCTGATATCAATTGTTATACGAATGGTCAAAAAGAAGAACAAAGAAACAGTGAATTATATAGTCCTCACACATTCATTTTATTAGGAAAAGAATGGGAGAACTTGATACATCTTGCAATGTATTTATACTAGAGATGAAGTATGACTCTAGGTCTCTACCCACCCCAGTGGCAGAGGCTGTTCCTCTATAATAGAGAGATTTAAGGATCAAATTGCGACAAGTGTAATTTTAGGATAGATTTTCCATTCTAAAAAATTAAAAGCTAGTTTCTTCCTGGTAATTAGCTAACTGTTGACTAAAAACAGAAATTGAAAATTGCTTGACCGCTGACTATTCAACCGTTGACTTTCTAACTAGAATTGTTGAATTTTGATTTATCAGAATCAAACTAACAAATCAAAACTTAATAGATTAAAATATCGATAAAACCAATAGCATATTTATTGAGTCATAGAGGGATCACAAATATAAAAGTACATGTATTTGCTCAAAGCCTAAGAGATAAATCAAGCCGGTGAAAATCTTCTTGTTCAACATGAACCTGGTTCATGAAGGGTGGCTGCACCCAACCAACATGATCCAAACCACCCGAACCAGACCGCGACATCTGGTCCCAGAGTTTAACTCCCGAGTTCATGTATCTCCATTTCTTCGCCAACGTTCGTTCGAGCTTGTGAGCATTCTGGTGGCCTCCAAGTGCCTGTGAACTATAAAACTTTCTCCTGCAATAGTTGCATGAGAAAACTCGTTGCTCGCGGTTGCTTTTGCTATACGAAGGCGGCGACGAAGAAGAAGAAGAAAGTGAAGAATCATGCAAGAGGTCTAAGGTGAAATCGAAGTCGTTTTGTGGTAGGTTTAAATCAAGGGGACTCATGGCTAGCAAGATCAAAGATATTGTATGTAGGAAACGAGTTATAAAGAATGTTTGAAGCGTTGCTAAGATAAATAGTTAGATGTGATTACAGGTTTATATAGATTGAGTCGCTCATATACATTAATATTAATATTAATATTAATTAGTTTCGTATATCAGAGAAAAAATGGGCAATCGAATTGTTGTCGCCTCTGTTTATGGCAGGACTGGAGTTGCTTGTGGGTGTGTCCAATCATCCAATTATTATATATTAAGGGTGTTTAGACATCTTTTTAATAAATAAATCTTATGTATAGTGTGATTTGAAATGATGATAACCAGGTTTTATTAATTACTATAGATAGATCCATATGTACATGGTAAAGGTAGGATGAGCTGGATATATACTTTTATGCCGAGTATATTTATGACAAATAAAGTAATGAAAAAAATGAAATTTAGAAAAAAAAAGTCACAGATAAAATCAAAGACAAAAAAAGGTTTCAGATCGGAAAAAAAGTGATTTATGTTTGTTTATTCTCATTCGTATATCGTTTAAAGTTTTTAATATTTTATATATTTATTTTTAACGATTTTAATTTTCAAAAATAAGAAACTATAGTTATACCACATGCCTCCGCACTCATATCCTGTTTCAGTATTCTAGTTCATTTTGTGTTAAAGTGTGGTAACTTTTTTAATTCCTTCTCTCTTAATTACGTTTATGATAATTGTGTCGGGTGTATTTGAATAATTATGTTAAGTGTTTATATCTTTTTATGTCGGGTGTATTCGAATAATTATGTTAAGTATTTATATATCTTTTTGTAGATTATATGTAATGTTTACGATGAAGAATGAAGAATTTATTTTAAAATGAATATATGTCCGTCGTTTGTTTCACTTATTTTCATAATTAATTGTTATGTTGGTTATGCTCATTAACATTTTTTGGTGTTCAATTACATTCGGTAAATTTTCATGTGCAGCCAAAAAACATATTATATTTTTTAATAAACGAACACAAACATAAAAAATCATTTATTAAATGTTTGTGAATAGTTTATGAACAAGTTCAGTTTCTTAACGAACAAAAACAAACATAACCTTATACATGTTTGTTTGGTAAGTGTGCGGCCTTTTCGTCCACTACACCACCATAGAGTAATACACCACTATCCTTGAGAACCTTGAAAGTGGCATCTGAAACCATCATCTTCTTAGAAATGGCGTAGAAACTAGGCCAATGTCATTTGAATCTCCATCTCTTATTATAGCTGTCATCATTCTCCATCTTTATTGACCAACCATAAATTGATCTCCATCATCTTTGACCTCCATCTCATCATATTCATCAACCACTTATTGCTAGGGTTTCCACTCTATTATATCATTTCTATTTTCTAGGGCTTACCTTTCCACCTCTCCCTTTTCGCGATAACAAGCCACGACCTAGTATGTTACTCCACTTTCATCTTCAACTAATCTTTATCTTTGCTTATGGTTCTTGCGTATCTGTTGTGACACGTGAATTTCACATTGTTCGTTAAAGATACTTGGCAATAAGAAATGTCTCGTATCAAATAACACCAACGTGTTTTGGGCGTACTGATTTTGGTATAAGGGTCATATTTTACATTTGTAAATCAAATTCGGTTGGATTGTCCTCGGCTTTTGTGGTGATCAAAGAGAGAAGGAGGGCTTTTGATTAACTTTAATATTTTCAATAGAATGTTTTAAATTTCAAATGACAAAAGACTAATGAATGATAGAACTAACTCTAATTCCATCACATGCCGACCATACTTAAAATCTGATAGAACTCAATATTTTCAATCTTAATTTTTAACTCTGGTGAAATCACGAACCAAAACAATTACCTGATGTATCCAACATTTTACCATCCAATTAGAACTTTGTTTATCAATTTTATACATTTAACAAATGATTAAAAAATATTTTACATAATTACCGTACGTATTAGACATAATAATATAATTTATTTGACAAAATAACCAAATTTAATAAACACAAAAAAAACACATGCGAAATCTTTTTGAGATTTTCTGGATTAAATATAACTCTTGCTATAACACTATTCATAATTTAATTGGTTTTTATTGATTGCTGTCTTTAATTTTTTGATTTAACATTAAATTATTTCATCACTTTACCATTTAGTATTTTAGTAATCAAGATCATTCAAGAGTAACATTTTCTTATAAAACTAACCTATAAACTTTAACCTTGCACGTGGTAAGATAAACCTTACCACTAGAATAACCTGTTAAAATTACTATTGATAACATTTAAACATTTTTGTCTTGATCGTTTATAATGTTTATTCCGCAAAAGTAATAACTAATAAAACTAAAACAATACTAAAGTTTATATAAATAAATGAATTATAAAACTCGGTATGCATTTCATATAATGTTTGTACTGAAGTATAGATGTGATCAATCAAGGAGACAATATTTACAATCGGATCATGGGCATGTTTTGCTTTGACTTTTCTTTTATACAAGTACAATGATCTTCAGGTCTTTTAGTGAGTTATCTAAGTAAGTAGAAATCGGTGATAGGGAATCAAAGCATGTTAGACTAGAACAAAGACCCGGTTTATTTAATAGTTTACTCAACTTTGAAGTTATGTCCATCAAGTAGGAAACAAGATTCCACTACATATATAAATGCACACATGATATGTTTGAAACATACTAGCAAGTCCTTTATGCCAACCCATTAAATAATATTATTGTTAAGAGTGAAAACATGAAAATTATTTATGTCCATGATGTGGTAATTAAGGATTCCTTGTATGGATTCTATTTGTGTATTGTTGAACGAATAACTATACTACGTTTTATGTCAAAAAAGTATCACGTAGGATAATATTTTTGTATGGATTCCAGTTTGTCAATCATGCCTATTAATTATATTTTATTAAAAGGTAATTAAATAACCTCTTAATATTTTATCCTGTGGTACATTTTTTGATTTAAAATGCACACAATTTAAACTATATATTGTTATTCGGACAACAATGCATAAATAAAATTCAATCAAGAAATTCTTGATTACCGTATTATTCTCTCTTTCATTCACTCACATTCACCACTTGATTGTCTTTCTACACATCACACATGTCCGCTCTTCTCTTTATGTCCTCTATCTAGTGTTATAAACAAACTAAACGTTCAACAAACAGTTCGTGAATTCAGTTTATGAACTGTTTGACAGTAAATTCGTTTATGTTTGTTTTTTCTAATAAATGAACGAATACGAACAAGAAAATTCCGCTTGTTTAGTTAAACGAACGAACATAAGCAGATGTTGTGTTTGTTCATTTATGTTTGTGAATATTCAATAATGTGTTCATTAATGTTCTTTTGTGTTCGTTCATTTAAAAGTTATGTTTAAAATAATTATGTTAAGTACTTAATTATATTTGGTGGATATAGATTTTAATTATAAAAATTAATCTATGATGGTTTGTATTTGTTTTTGCTTTAACTAATTTCGTTTGTTCGGTTGTATTTTAATTATAAACGAACATGAGCAAGACCTTATTCCTATTCGTTCGGTTCGTTTATAGCACTACTTCCATCACCTCATCTCACCTCACCCAAGGGCACCCTAGGATCCGTCGTTAATTTTTTTAAAATTATTTTTCACTGTTATAAATCAATGTTGTTTATTCATGTTATAATTAATTTTTGAGTAAATTACCATTTGCATCCCTGACGTTTGTTCATTTTAACCACTTGCATCCCTATAGTTTTAAATTCTCGATTTCCCCCCTAACGTTTCATTTTTGTCACCGTTTGAATCCAAATGACTAATTCCGTTAAATTGTTCAGTTAACTTTTTATGGAAATGACTAAATTGCCCTTAAGATTGAAAAATAAAAAAACTTAATGCGACACCCACATCTTATTCTTCTCTAACCCCCAAGCACACATACTCTTTCTCTCTCTCTATCTCTCTTCATCACCCACCACCATAAACACCACCACCACCATCACCACCACAACCTCCCCTTCGCCACCACCGTAGGAAATCGTCTGATAAACCCACACCACCATCATTGCCCCTCATCAGCATAGTAGCAACCCATTAGGTCAAGCCACAACATCACACTGCCCCTCACCACCACCATAGCAACCACCACCATAGCCTTCTCACCACCATTATAGCAATCTATTAGGTCATTTCACACCACCACCACCGTCCTTCACCACCAACATAGCAACCCACCACCGTAGCCCATCACCACCATCGTAGCAACCCATTAGGTCCACCTACACCACCACCACCGCCCCTCACCACCACAACCACAACCACCGTTATTTGCGAGAGTCGATCAACAGCCAATCGTTGATACACCGCTTTGTAAGAGGAAGCTTCATTTTTCTTGATCCGTCTGGGATCGTGGAGTAGGTTAATCGAGGCTTTACAAACTCAAACTATTGTTGGTTGATTGCAAAGAAATAGGGCTTTGGTATGCCTGTGAATGTTGAATTGGATTCAAGCAGAAGGGGTCAAGCTTTCGATACACTTTAGATGTAGGTTTAGGGTTTCTATTAAATTAGAAACACCGGAGTTACCGTCGGAGTTGTCTTCGGTTTAGGGTTTCTATTGATACATCTTTAGACCGGGGGATTTCTGGCTACGATGGTGGTGATAGTGGTTGCGGTTGTGGTGATCAGATTTTAGGGGTTGCGGTGGTGATGGGTGGCTACGCTGGTGGTGATGGGGACTGTGGCGGTTGTGATGGGGCTGCGATGGTAGTGATGGAGATGTGATGGTAGTGATGGGGATATTGTGGTGGTGATAGTGGTTGCGGTGTGGTGATGGTTGTTGCGGTGGTGGTGATAGTTGTTGCGGTGGTGGTGGTGATAGGCAGTTGTCATGGTGAGGACCAGGTGGTTGTTGTGGTAGTGATGGGGGTGGTTGTGGTGATGGTGATTTGAAGAAGATGATGTTGATTAATAAGGGTAATTAATCATTTTAATATAATTTTAACAGAAACATTAACAGTGTTAGTCATTTGAACTCAAATGAAGATAAAAATGAAACGTATAAACTCAAATGAAGATAACATGAAACGTTAGGGTCCGGATGACAATTTTAAAACTACAAGAATGCAAGTGGTTAAAATGAACACATGTCTGAGATGCAAATGATAATTTACTCTTAATTTTTTCTCTGTTAAAACTTAAAACATAATAATGTTATATTGTAGTAAAAAAATGGTTGAGTGAAAAGTTGTGAGAAGTGAAGACGTATTTATGGTTATTGCTGGTGAGTGAAATGTGGAGTGACGTTTTTGTAATAACGAATAGGGAGTGAGGAGCAAAAGCCACGTCCCGTGGTCATATGACAAGACTCGACATATATAAATCACTTATTTATTTATATTTTTTCGATAAATAAGCTAAATAAATACTTAAAATTATTTCTTTCTTGAATAAGGGAATGATACCTACACTCACTCTGTATATATAATGGGAAAATTATATATCTAACAAAGCTGCTTATTTTCTTAAGATCGATACAAATTTATTCTCATTAGAAGCATAAATGAAGAAAAAGAAACCGTACGAAACATGATGAAACATACAATCACCCTAAAAGGGTTTATAAAAAATACTCAAAATAAATAAGTAATCTTATATAATCTTGAAAGAACTTTTGTCTTACAACATCAGGCAAACAAATATCTTCCTACCCGTACAAAACTTATCCTCCATCGACAAAGGTGGAACAACGTGATCTCCAAAAGTAGAACATATATGTCAACTTAACATGCTTGATGGCAAAAGCTATCTCGTGCAGCGGTAGGGCGAACTCCGACTTGTGAAACCATATTCACATATCACAATTCACATCGATCGTCAAGAAAAATGATTGAAGTTAACATTTTCTTCCTTGAGGAAGCGATCGTTTCACGCTTGATTTATAATCCTTTTATTCACCAAAATGAGATATTTGGTTATGTTATAAGGTAATTATGTTAGTGTGTTGAGATGACATTCTAGTGGAATCCCATTAGGGAAGCGATCAAAATCATTGCAGTAGTTGTAAACCATGTGATTGCGTTTAACCAATTTCAGCATCTCAGTGCTACTCAAATCCAATTCTTTTTGTTTATACCAATCATGATTCACAGATTTTGAGGCCCCTGAAGTGCAAGCAGACTGACCATTCATCCAAACACAACCTCGAGCCTTATAATTCCGCAACCATGTTACAAATGGAGCTTCAGTCCAGTTTGCTTTAACTGCCCCGCCTCTCGTGGCCCATTGATCCCCATTCCATAGGCTCGCGTGCACTTTCATTGGTGACTCGTTTATGTATGGAACCCCACTTGATTCCAGGTTTTTGAACACTCTAATGGGCGTCCCATCTACATAGATTCTAAACAAACAAGAGGTGATATTTTAGCTTGTGAGATAATAGAAGTGCATGTGATATTATATTTGAGTAAGATATGGTTTTGGTTTATACTTACGTTATCATAAAAGGGTTCCATGTGATTGTATACGTGTGGAAACTTGTTGTGGGATCAAACCAAAGGTGAAATTGTTGCTCTCTATCACCCTTTCCTTTTGTGTATATGTTTGTATGAAGAGTGTAAGGGTCACCCGTTACATTTCCCAAGAACTCTAGATCTATCTCATCACGATTATCACCTTCTGATCCTACCTTTACAAAAATAAATTAATCTATCTTTTGCCCATTTTAATTTTACTTACTAAGGAAAAAAAGAGACACAACTTAAAAAACCACCACTAAAATATCTATCACTGACGAATTTATACAAGGATACGACCTGTCAGTAATTTGGCGAAGGAATTGAACCTATAACCGTAAAAAAATTTAGAATATCAATAGTTAATTGGTTATCCGTCAGAAAAGCACTACTCACAACTGAATTTTGAACGGACGAATTTAAAACCCGTAAAACAATAAAAGATAATGAAAAGAAAATAGCATGCCGGTAATCCATCAAGTATTCTAATAGACGGATTCTGACAGATTTTCACCTATTGATTACCGACCAGGCACTCTTTCATGGGCTATGGATTTATCCATATGTTAAAGATGTTCATTTTGTAGTGACTTACGTAAAAAGCTGTAACCGTGCCAGCAGAGTTTCCTGAAATAAGCTTGATTTGCACGTCGATTCTTGAAAAGTGATACGCCCTCTTTGATTTGATCCCCGAACCAGAATATTCATCAAGAGACAACATCAACACCTTTCCGTTCTTAAGAATGTTTCCTCGGCCATTGCCCCACAATATGTCAAAATCTCGGTAGAAATTTGTAGCTAACACAAATTTCAAACAACTCAAGATTAGAACAGATGTCAAGTATAGCATACACTTGGTACTAAATGGAGTAGACATCGTTACGTGTTTTGTGTTATTACAATTAAAATGTTCTAAATTTGACCCATTTATATAGGAGTGTAGAGTGCTAAAAATTTGTAATTTAGCTGGTTTGTATGAAAAAAAATTGAAACCTTCAGCCTTATTTTTCTGAATCATTGACACTACATTAGATGCGTAAGTTGTTAGTTAGAACTATATATATAACAAAACACGTTAGCATAGTATCATTTTAAAGTAAATTATCATTTGCATCCCTTACGTTTTTTTCATTTTAACCGTTTGATCTCTATAGGTTTAAAATTACCATCTGCCCCTTTCCATTTCCTTTTTATTTTCATTTGAGTCCAAAACACTAACGACTTTAGATTTTTCGGTTAACTTTTGTAAAATGATAAAATTACCCTTATTTATTAAATTACATACCTGCAACCACCACCACCGCCACCTCCATGACCACAACCACCGCCACCCTTATCTATACTCTTTCTCTCTCTCTCTCTCTCTCTCTCTCTCTCATGCTCTCAATCTCTCTTTTTTTTTCCTCTCTCCATGCATATGTGTGATTGGTAGTTTACAACCATCATAGATGGGAAATCGTAGATCTAGACAAGATGGAGGCTGCGGTGGTGTTGATAGGGGGGGGGGTTGTGGTGGTGGTGATAGGGGACTGTGCTAGTGGTGATAGGGGGCTACAGTGGTGGTGATGCTAGTCACGGTGGTGGTGATGGGGGTCTCGATGGTGGTGAAGGGTGGCTCTAATCAAGAGAAGAAAAAGAGAGAGAAAAAGAGAGAGAATGAATGGGGGAGGGGAGAACTGTGGTGGTAGTGATGAAGGCTATGGAGGTGTTAATGGGTGGCTGCTGTGGTGGTGATAAGGGTTGTGGTGGTGGTGATGAGGCTATCGAGGTGGTGATGTGTGTATGTATGAGAGAAGATGTTGATAAATGGGTTTCACAAGTTTTTTTTTATTTTTATTTAATTTTAAAGGTAGTTTAGTCTTTTCAATAACAACTTTAATAGAAAAAATAACAATGTTAGTTATCTTGACTCAAACTAAAATAAAAATAAACTGATAGGCATTTAAATGAAGATAATACAAAACATTAGTTGGTAGATGACAATTTTAAAAATGATAATTTAGTCATTATTTTATTATTATTATTGTTCCGTAATCTATACTACTATATAATACATCTCTTTGGATAGAGATGTAATTTTGTCAAAAATACAAGTTTTAAAACAATATGTACAAATGAGTGCATCACATTTAAAAGAGGTAAAATAAGGATTTGATTAAAAATTTAAGACACTTTAGGGGTAATATGGTAAATTTATCCATCAAATTTTATAAAACTTGATATTTTTATCCTTGTCTCTTTCATGTATTTAATAAATATTATTAATATATTATTTAATATATGATATTATTTAATTCACTTCATTCAATTTATTTTTATTTATGATGCTATAAATTGACATTTAAATTTATATTTACTAATTATATTTTTATAACTAAATAATATTTTAATTAAGTATATTATTTTATTTAAATATTTAAGTATATAACTTATATAAATATTCATATTTATAATATATATATATATATATATATATATTATATATATATATATATTCTAATATTTATTTGACATATTGATTATTGTCAAAATAAAAAACAATGTTAAAGTTGGTCGATAGAGGCATAATGAATTGTAGTATATGGATATCACGATTCCTTTTGAATGATCTAATCTATATCTTATTTGGTTGTTATTTCAAATAAGGATTTTTAATTGAATTGGGATAAATATGAAACTCAGATGTAGCAAATCCAAAAAATTAGTTATTAGATAAATGTTTTGTCAAAGAAAAGATTAAATAGTGAAGTTTTTCAAAGAATGAATCAGTTTTATCTCTAATAGATTAATTGTTTCTATTAGATTGAGATTTAGTATGTTTAAATGGTGAATTCTACTCAAAATGTAGTTGCATCTTTGATAGGCATGAATGATAAAACTCATTAAATTTTATTATTTGATTGAACATAATGGTTACTAAATAGATGTTTCCATGATTCTTCCCATAGATCGGATGCTCATATGCAACCTATCCTTCAACTAAAAAAGTTTCAAGTTGAGAAAGTTTGATGGATTACAAAAAGTCAGTAATGGTTAGTCAAATTTTAAATGCACATACGGGTGCTTATAAAAGATCTAAAATATGAGACTCCTTCAGACTAGAAGAATGTGATATAAAAATATAAGGTTCTTAAAATGTATTGGGTTGCTTGATGAATGGAGGGAGGCTCTTAATTCTTCATTGATGATTTCTATCCCCAAGGTAAGACCCCGAATGAAAAAAACGATTCATATGAGTTCTCATTGAAAGGGTACTTGGTTTTTTATTACATATTATCAGGAATCATAGAATTTAAACTACGTCAAATCGATCATTTGATTAGGTAGTTGTATGTTTGGCTATATTTGAAGGATTTTTCTTATTCAAATGAATTACCAACAGCTCACAACAGGACTTTAGTCTCTTTTGAGCCCTCCTCTTTACCACTAATTTGTTTGTGTTTGATTTTTATGTTACTATAATTAGGATTGTGGTATTTATAAAAATTAATAACGTAAACCAGTATCGTGTTGTAAATTATTACTGCCGTCGCATTGCGCGGGTCTTCTACTAGTGTATATATAGAAAGGAAGTGGTTGATCAACATACATGAGTAAAATGTGTGGAGTGTAAGCCACTAAAATTGACATGTTTACTCTAGGAAAAGACATAACCATCTATATTTAATTACTAGCTTTAGTAAACCTATGTATTACACGAATTAAATAAATAAAATATTGATATAATAAATTTCTTAATTATAAAATGATATTTTAAGATATGATATGACTGAGATTACGTATCAGAAAAGACTATAAATAATAAAACAGTGATATCAACTCTTTAAAATTTTTTAAAAAGTAAACATTTTATTCTAAAACAAATCATATTAAAATGTTATTTTAAAAAAAAATTCTTATTACAACTCCCAAATTTGATTATTTTTTGTTTTAAAAACATTGTCTTATTAAAATATCAATTTATTTAGAAATAACCTTAATAAATAAATTTCTTTCTTAATTTATTATATATTAAAATGTATTAAAATAATTTTTTTAATAATTAAGGTAATTATTTAATAGGAGAGAGAGGCGAGAAAAAAATGGTGAAGATGATTGTTGTGCTGACACGTGACACCCCCATTTACTTTTTTATTAGAGTAATAAGATAAGATATACCCGATATTAGACATGTACAAATCGGGTTTAAACCAAAACCGCTTTGGGGTCCAAACCGAAACCAGTTTGGTCAACTCCGGTCAAAACCGGTTTGGCCCTAAATCGGTTTGGGTTGAAACTGGTTTCAGTACTGAAAAACTCAACCCTACCAAACCGGTTTGGGATTGGTTTGGAAACCGGTTTGGGATTGGTTTGGAACCGGTTCAGGCCCAAACCGGTTCATTTTTTTAATTCATATAATAATAAAATTTTCAAATTCAAAGAATATTTAAAATTTGGGTTAATATATATTATATATATATATATATAATTTTTTCATTATAGTTATTTTTTAATTCATATAATAATTATTTTTGTATATTATATAAATTATACAACTTTTTTTATAAAATATATAATCATATTATTATTTATATGTAACACCCGATATTTATTATTTTGAAGCCGTGAAGAAAGAAAAGAAAATAAAGTTCAAAGTCGAGGGACCAAACTCGCCAACGAAAAAAGTTGGGAAATGTGGTGATATTAGTAGGGGAAGGGCAGCCCACTCTCCCCACACACCCCACATTTCAGATTTTATAGAGAAAGAAGAGAGAAAGGAGAAAAAGTTGGTTCGAGTTAGTTTGGGTCGCCAAAATCATCGTGTAGCAAGCCAAATCGAAGATCTTGTCGTTGTGCTCGTTTGTGTGAGTTCTAGAACCCCACTTTTACTTGTTCTCGAACGATTTTGGGGCTGGAAAACATCTGAAATTGGGTTTTTGAGTATGTGTATGTTGACCCGTTTGTGTATGTGTATGTGTATGTATGATGCGTTTGTGGCTTGATTGTAAGCTTGTGTGTGCTTGAGTGGTGTCGTGGTATGCATCCCTAAGGTTTAGGATGGTCGATTTGGGCTTAAAATGGGTTTGGAGGAGTTTGGAGGCCGAAAACCCTCGGCTGCAGTCGGGATGAACTGCATTCTGCATCAGCTAGGGCTAGGAGACCGACTGGGGGCCGAATGGAGGCCATACGGCCGATTAGGGTGCGATTGGGGTCCATTCGCACGATTGAATGTCCATTCGCACGATTGAAGGGCCAGTCGCATGGGGGTCATGCGACTGAAGGTCCAGTCGCATAAGTGCTCATCCGCATTAATCCTATTCGCATAAGGTCCATCCGCATTGTCCATTTGCACGACTGGATGTTCATCCCCATAGGTGTTCATCCATATTAGTTCATTCGCATGATGTTCAGTCGCATGGAGGCCATGCGACTAAAGGGTGTCCATACGCCCGAGTAGGGCTGTCACACCCGAGGAAAGTGTAGTTTGACTTCTGACTTTCGGGGAAAAGTGTAGTGTAAGTTTTGATATAAAGGTTCCTGTAAGAGCATGTAAAATGATGATTGGGGCCTTAGAGAGCATGTTGGGCATGACGATGATGATGTTGCATGTTAGGCTTGTTATGTATGCATGATGTTGCCCTGTATGATGATGATGAATGTGTATGATATGTTCCTTAATATGATGTATGTTATCTTTCTTGTGGCCTTATGTGTCATGTTAATGAATGAATGATGTATTATGTAACGTAAAGTGAAAGATAATGAAAGGGGAACATAAGTAAGAATGCATGCATTATTGAATGATGAACGAATGAAGGAAAGGCTTGCAAGCACATATATGAGGTGAGCAACTCGATGGTTGCAAGAGACTCGGATAGCGTGCCATCGATGAGAATGGCAATGAGGTGAGCACCCTGTTGTTGCAACAGACTCGGATGGTATGCAATCCTTGAGATTGCTATGAGGTGAGCACCCCTACGGTTGCAACAAACTCGAACAACGCGTTATTGTGAAGTTGCCATGAGGTGAGCAACCCTATGGTGGCAAGAGACTCGAAAAGCATGCCATCGTTGAAATTGGAAATTGGGGTGAGCAACTATATGGTTGCAACAGACTCGGATCGCGCGAAGTCGTTGGGATTGTTAATGAGGTGAGCGACCCTGTTGTCGCAACAGACTCGAAGGAACGAAAGTATAAATGAACGGGAGAGATTTTGTATGAAAAACGAAGTATGAATGAACGTGAATGAATTATCAGAATAATGTACAGAGCAGATCCTTGTCATTCGACCTCAGCAATCGTGGCCGGGTGCCACGAAGAGGGTAAAGTCTGACCGGATCTAGATAGAGAAGTGAACGATACTGTAACACGTTGAATGAGCAATTTAATGAACGGAATGATGAGGATAATACTGATATTATCTGTATGTACGTATGATGTATGATCGTGAACGAATGTAAAGTAAAGTATGTTTTATTTATAAAACTAGAACTCACTCAGCAAAGCTGACTTTGATGTGTTTTCAGTTGGCAGGTAATGATTGCTGAGGATGGCACGGGCAACTACTCACCTCTCTTGGGATGGCATTCTTTTGATTAATGTTTTTGCATTGTAATGGGAACAAGCTATTTTGTAATGAATGTTGTATTAATTTGCAAAAGCATTTACATGGAAATGAAAGATTGTTTAGTTTTCTGCTGCGATTTTATGAAACACAAATGTAATTATAGGTTTTATGTGCAATGAGAACCCAACTGTAAGCGTCCCGGGAACGGGGCCTTACAAGTTGGTATCAGAGCCAAAGTTTAAGTGAAATGGGTAAATTTCAAAATAAACCTAATCTTAAACTGAGAATGGGATGGAAAGGGAATGGGATGCCCATCTGAGTAGCTACGTGCCATCAGGTATTTTCGTAAAGTTAACCGGTTTTATGTGCGCATGGTATGTGTTATGTGTTGTATGTGGATTTAAATACTGATGTAGTCAGGACAGGTAATGCTTGGGGTGTGAAGAGTAAAGTAAGTGGCTAATCACAACTGGCCACTGTAATTAGGGACTTAGTATACTTAACATAAACTAAGTTGTTCCCTTGAATGACTGTGTTGGTGTTCAAATCTTTCAGTGTGTGTGTGATGGCCGGAGGTAGATCTTCGAAAGCTTCACGGGGTGGAGGTCACGGTGCTGAACCACGACCCAAAAGAGGGAGACCCAAAAGAGGGAGACCCAAAAGAGGGAGACCCAGAGTTGAGAGGGTGGTTCATGAAGAACCAGAGACCCCTCATCCGGAGGGTGGCGACAAAAGCGCCAATCTGAGAGCCTCAGTAAAGGAGGCTGTTGTAGAAGAAGTCCATCAGGTCATGCAGACAATCTTACCGTTTGTGGTGACTGAAGTTATTAAGGCTGTACGAGAAGGGGAAAGAAAGGAAAGAAACAGATCCTCTAGAGAACGGGAACAACCAGAGCCGAAAACGGTTCAATCTGATGACGAAGAGGAAGAAGAAGAGCTTGCGCCGGAGACGGCACGAGAATGTAATTATGGGGCTTTTATGAGATGCAAGCCCCCTACTTTTGATGGAAACGGCACAGCTGCAGCTGCTCACCGGTGGGTGAGGGAAATGGAAGTTGTTCTTGATATCAGCGAGTGCCGAGAGGACCAAAAGGTGAAGTTTGCTACCCACTCTTTTGTGGATTCAGCTCTGTGCTGGTGGGACAACATTGTTCAAGCTGAGGGTAGTAGGGCCATTGGGAAAATGAAATGGCCTGAGCTGAGAAGGTTGGTGATTGAGGAATTTTGTCCTCATCGGGAAATGGACAAGGTCGAAAGGGAGTTCTTGCAACTGGAGGCGGGAACTATGACGCACCAGCAGTACACCACTAAATTCAACGAGATGGCACGTCTGGTGCCGGATCAGGTGACACCTTTGTCACGAAAGATTAAAAGATATATTCAGGGTTTGCCAGCGGATATTCGCAGGCACATGATAGCTACCCGGCCGAGTATGTTTAGGTTGGCGGTGGATTTGGCAGGGAGATTGTACGATGAGAGAACAATGGTGGTGACTGAGGGTGGGAAGAAGAGCGGTGGTGATCGAAACTGGCGGGGGAAGAGGGTTGGTCGGGGTGATGCCTCGACGGGTAATAAGAAGGCACGAGCGGATGATCGCCGTGTGGTCACATCAAGTGCGAGGTCGAAAAGGTGTGGCAAGTGTGGAAGGGATCACGGCGGGGAATGTAGGTTTGGGTCAAACTTATGCTTCAAATGTGGGAAGCGGGGCACCTGGCAAGGGACTGTCGTATAGTCCGGTGCTATAACTGTGGTGAAGAGGGTCACGTAAGTAATGATTGTAAGAAGTCGAGGGCTGAGAGTTCTGGGGTGAAGAGTACTAGAGGTGAAGGACTGAGGGCGAGCACCAGAGCATTTACCATGACACAGGAGGAAGCTAGTACAGACCCTGATGTCGTGTCCGATACGTTTTTGGTGAACCGAACTTTAGCTTCTGTGCTATTTGATTCTGGTGCTAGTAGGAGTTTTATTTCTGCTGCTTTCTGTGCTAAGCTGCCTGTTAGTAGTAGACGTGTTGATGCACCCTTTGAGGTAGAAACTGCCATAGGTAAGTCTACCAGGATTTCTGAGATGATAGAGAATTGTGAGGTGGAACTTGAGGGTCATAAGTTTCCTGTTAGACCGTTTGTGATGACCTTGGGTGGGTTCGATTTGGTTCTTGGGATGGATTGGTTGGCGGACTTTAAGGCGAACATTGTGTGTCGCAAGAAGATGATTCGGTTGACAGCGCCTGACGGAAGTTTGGTAACGGTTTATGGAGATCAAGTCACGACGATCCCGAAGGTGATCTCAATGGCGGTAGCGGGAAATTGTATGAGGCGTGTATGTAGCGCCTACTTGGCTTATGGAAAGGATGTAGATGCACTAACACCACAACTGTCTGATGTACCGGTTGTGTGTGACTTTCCAGACGTATTCCCAGAAGAATTACCAGGGTACCACCTGACAGAGAAATTGAGTTTCAGATTGATCTGATATCGGGTGCCCACCTGTTGCCAAGGCACCATATCAGTTAGCTCCGACGGAGATGAAAGAGTTGATGGAGCAATTGCAAAAGCTGCTGGATAAGGGATTCATTAGGCCGAGTATCTCTCCTTGGGGTGCTCAGGTATTGTTTGTAAAGAAGAAGGACGGTAGTATGAGGATGTGCATTGACTACCGCAAGCTGAACAAGTTGACAGTGAAGAACCGATACCCCTTACCGAGAATAGATGATCTGTTCGATCAGCTTCAGGGTGCCAGTTGGTTTTCAAGAATAGATCTTTGGTCTGGCTATCATCAGTTGAAGGTGAAGGAACAAGATATCCCTAAAACAGCTTTCCGCACGCGCTATGGTCATTACGAGTTTCTTGTCATGTCCTTTGGTTTGACCAACGCGCCAGCTGCTTTTATGGATCTGATAAACCGTGTGTGTGACCGATGCTGGATAAATCAGTGATTGTGTTTATTGATGATATCCTGATTTACTCAAGGAGCGAAGTAGAGCATGCCGGTCACATTCGAGAGGTTCTAGAGACGTTGAGAAGGGAGAAATTGTATGCTAAATTCTCCAAGTGCGCATTTTGGTTGCGCGAAGTTTAGTTTTTGGGTCATGTGGTGAATCCTGACGGGATTATGGTGGACCCGCGAAGGTGGAGGCGGTTATGCAATGGAGGTCACCAAAGACTCCATTCGAGATCCGTAGTTTCTTGGGCTTGGCGGGCTACTATAGAAGATTCATCCAAGACTTCTCTAAGATTGCTTCTCCACTAACTAAGTTGACCCGAAAGGATGTGAAGTTTGTATGGGGTCAAGCTCAAGAGAAGGCGTTCGAAAAGCTGAAGGCAAGACTGACTCAAGCTCTTGTTCTGTCATTACCCGATGGAAGCGAAGATCTGGTGGTTTATTCTGATGCTTCCTACTCAGGGTTGGGGTGTGTATTAATGCAGAGAGGGAAGGTTATAGCCTACGCATCCCGACAGTTGAAAGTTCATGAGGTTAATTATCCCACTCATGACTTGGAGCTAGCAGTCGTGGTCTTTGCGTTAAAGATTTGGAGGCATTATCTCTACGGGACGAAGTGCACCATATTCACTGACCACAAGAGTCTGAAGTACTTCTTCGAGCAAAAAGACCTGAACATGAGGCAGAGGCAATGGTTGGAGCTTATAAAGGATTATGATTGCGAGATCCATTACCATCCGGGCAAAGCTAATGTGGTGGCGGATGCCCTTAGCCGAAAGGAAAGGCCCGGACCGATTCGGGTGAAAGCTTATCAACTAATCATGACCTCTGATGTGATGAAGCAAATCAAGGAGTTTCAAGATGAGGCATTGAAAGAAGATCACCTTAACTCGGAAAGAATGAGAGGTCTGGTTGGGGAATTGGGTGAAAACACACTCGGTGTTAGAACTCAATTCGGTCGTGTGTGGATTCCTTTTTTGGGGATCTACGGGTGAAGATAATAGATGAAGCTCACAAGACTCGATACTCCATTCATCTGGTGCCACGAAAATGTACCATGACATGAAGAAAGATTATTGGTGGCCGGGTGTGAAGCATGACGTGGTGGAGTATGTGAGTAAGTGCCTTACTTGCTTACAGGTGAAGGCAGAGCATCAAAAGCTGTATGGGAAGATCCAACCTTTGGATATACCGGAATGGAAGTGGGAGCACATCACCATGGACTTCATTACGAAGCTGCCACGTACTCCGAAAGGGTGCGATGCCATATGGGTGATAGTTGATCGTTTGACGAAGAGTGCTCACTTTTTACCGATCCGCGAGACCTATTCATCTAAGAGGTTGACCGATCTGTTCATCAAGGAAATTTTAACTCGTCATGGTGTGCCGGTGTCTATTGTATCTGATCGCGACACTCGTTTACATCTAAATTTTGTAAGAAATTCCACGACGCTATGGGGACGAGGTTACATATTAGCACGGCTTATCATCCCCAAACCGATGGTCAGTCAGAAAGGACCATTCAGACATTGAAGACATGCTTCGAGCATGTGTGATTGATTTTTGTGGAAGTTGGGATGACCACCTACCGTTAGCTGAATTCTCCTACAACAACAGCTATCATGCCAGCATTGGTATGCCACCATATGAGATGCTATACGGTAGGGGATGCAGAACACCCGTTTGTTGGGGTGATATTGGTCAGAAGGAATTGGGGAGCGTCGAGGTAATCGAGGCTACGACTGAGAAGCTTGAAAAGATCAAAGCCTTTATGAAGGCAGCCAAAGACAAACAGAAGTCGTATGCTGATAAACGATGTAGGCCGATTGAGTTCCAGGTGGGTGACCGGGTTATGCTGAAGGTCTCGCCTTGGATGGACATTATCCGATTCAGAAAGCGGGGCAAGTTAAGCCCAAGGTATATAGGCCCTTTCCGAATCATTGCTCGAGTAGGAGAGGTGGCCTATAGACTGGAGTTACCGGATGAGTTAAATGGAATTCACCCGACATTCCATGTATCTCATCTAAGGAAGTGCCTAGCAGATGAAGATACGATTGTCCCATGGAAGATATCGAAGTAGATGAACGGCTCAATTATGTGGAGCAACCAGTGGCAATCATCGACCGAAAGGAGAAAAGGCTAAGGAATAAAGTGGTTCCTCTTGTGCGTGTATAGTGGAAGCACAGGAAGGGATCCGAGTCAACGTCGGAGACTGAGGAAGAAATGAGACAGCATTACCCACGTTTGTTCGACGAATAACAAGTTTCAAGGACGAAACCTATTTAAGGGGGGTGGACTTGTAACACCCGATATTTATTATTTTGAAGCCGGTGAAGAAAGAAAAGAAAATAAAGTTCAAAGTCGAGGGACCAAACTCGCAAACGAAGAAAAGTTGGGAAATATGGTGATATTAGTAGGGAGAGGGCAACCCACTCTCCCCACACACCCCACATTTCAGATTTCATAGAGAGAAGAAGAGAGAAAGGAGAAAAAGTTGGTTCGAGTTAGTTCGGGTTGCCAAAATCATCGTGTAGCAAGCCAAATCGAAACTCTGTCGTTGTGCTCGTTTGTGTGAGTTTTAGAATTCCACTTTTACTTGTTTTCGAACGATTTTGGGGCTGGAAAACATCTGAAATCGGGTTTTTGAGTATGTGTATGTTGACCCGTTTGTGTATGTGTATGTGTATGTGTATGTATGATGCGTTTGTGGCTTGATTGTGAGCTTGTGTGTGCTTGAGTGGTGTCATGATATGCATCCCTAAGGTTTAGGATGGTTGATTGGGGCTTAAAATGGGTTTGGAGGAGTTTGGAGGCCGAAAACCTCGGCTGCAGTCGGGATGAACTGCATTCTGCATCAGCTAGGGCTAGGCGACTGACTGGGGGCCGAATGGAGGCCATACGGCCGATTAGGGTGTGATTGGGGTCCATTCGCACGATTGAATGTCCATTCGCACGATTGAAGGGCCAGTCGCATGGGGGTCATGCGACTGAAGGTCCAGTCGCATAAGTGCTCATCCGCATTAATCCTATTCGCATGAGGTCCATCCGCATTGTCCATTCGCACAACTAGATGTTCATTCCCATAGGTGTTCATCCGTATTAGTTCATTCGCATGATGTTCAGTCGCATGGAGGCCATGCGACTAAGGGTGTCCATACGCCCGAGTAGGGCTGTCACACCCGAGGAAAGTGTAGTTTGACTTCTGACTTTCGGGGAAAAGTGCAGATGTAAGTTTTGACGTAAAGGTTCTATAGGAGCATGTAAGATGACGATTGGGGCCTTAAAGAGCATGTTGGGCATGACGATGATGATGTTGCATGTTAGGGCTTGTTATGTATGCATGATGTTGCCCTGTATGATGATGATGAATGTGTATGATATGTTTCTTAATATGATGTATGTTATCTTTCTTGTGGCCTTATGTGTCATGTTAATGAATGAATGATGTATTATGTAACGTAAAGTGAAAGATAATGAAAGGGGAACATAAAGTAAGAATGCATGCATTATTGAATGATGAACGAACGAAGGAAAGGCTTGCAAGCACATATATGAGGTGAGCAACTCGATGGTTGCAAGAGACTCGGATAGCGTGCCATCGATGAGAATGGCAATGAGGTGAGCAACCCTGTTGTTGCAACAGACTCGGATGGTATGCAATCCTTGAGATTGCTATGAGGTGAGCACCCCTACGGTTGCAACACACTTGGACAACGCGTTATTGTGAAGTTGCCATGAGGTGAGCAACCCTATGGTTGCAAGAGACTCGGAAAGCATGCCATCGTTGAAATTGGCAATTGGGGTGAGCAACTATATGGTTGCAATAGACTCGGATCACGCGAAGTCGTTGGGATTGTTATGAGGTGAGCGACCCTGTTGTCGCAACAGACTCGAAGGAACGAAAGTATAAATGAACGAGAGATTTTGTATGAAAGAACGAAGTATGAATGAACGTGAATGAATTATCAGAATAATGTACAGAGCAGGATCCTTGTCATTCGACCTCAGCAATCGTGGCCGGGTGCCACGAAGAGGGTAAAGTCTGACCGGATCTAGATAGAGAAGTGAACGATAATGTAACACGTTGAATGAGCAAAGTTAATGAACGGAATGATGAGGATAATACTGATATTATCTGTATGTACGTATGATGTATGATCGTGAACGAATGTAAAGTAAAGTATGTTTTATTTATAAAACTAGAACTCACTCAACAAAGCTGACTTTGATGTGTTTCCAGTTGGCAGGTAATGATTGCTGAGGATGGCACGGGCGACTACTCACCTCTCTTGGGATGGCATTCTTTTGATTAATGTTTTTGCATTGTAATGCGAACAAGCTATTTTGTAATGAATGTTGTATTAATTTGCAAAAGCATTTACATGGAAATGAAAGATTGTTTAGTTTTTCGCTGCGATTTTATGAAACACAAATGTAATTATAGGTTTTATGTGCAATGAGAACCCAACTGTAAGCGTCCCGGGAATGGGGCCTTACATTATATTAAAGATGATATTAAAACATTTATAAAAGTAATCAAACACTCAAAGTGAGATTTATAATAAAAGTGAACTATATAAAACATTTATATAATTTTAACAACATACAAGTTTCAATAATAGTTTTCTAAAACTAAACATTTATCGTATTTGTTTCTTCATTCGTCCGTTACATACGTGTACATTTATTCTTCGCCATCAGAACCGGAACTGTTACAAAGGTAGTCATCATATGCCGCTTCATCATCGATCATTCCGGGTGTCAATCCACTCTCTTACTCAACCTCGTATAATTCTGCTTCGTATTCCAGTTCTCCTTTAAGTGAGTGTTTGTCTTGTACTCATGGATTTGTGATGTTTCTCCGTATTTTAATAAATAAATATCATACATTTTTTCTAATTGTTTGTTAAAAGTAGCTTTTAAAGTTTTACTATATATTGGGTTACCAACTTCTAAATCCAAATTAAAAGTAATTTTATCAAGTAAAGTTTCAACCCCCGACAAATTTAAACAAAGGTTTAAAGCAGCGGCACATGTAATAAATGGAAGCATTTCTTTAAAGTACTTTATAAGTTTTTCTTTCATTGGGGGTATCATATTCGAATAAGGTTTACTCATACACGGCATTTCATTTAATTTTGAAGTAATTAAATAAATTTGGTGAAGTACTAACGGACTTGTTGGATAATAAACTCTGAAAAGACATGTTTTTATGTTTTTAAAATTTGAAGCATTTTTGTTAATTTTTCAATAATGGCCCAACCCGATGGATGGTAAGAATTTTTCTTTTCACGACTTACCAAACTATTATGAAAGATTATTAAACTTTTTTTTTGTTCAATAGCCTTTTCAAACATGTTACAAGTGGAATTCCATTGTGTTGGTACGTTCTAATTTTGTAACACCTCGAATTTTTATTTAAACGAAAGGAAAAGAAAAGTAAATAGAAAGAATAGATAATGAGGACAAGTGGAGGGGGATAAAGTGTACAAAGTACAAAAGTCTAATATTTTATATTATAAATACGTATGGCCTCCCATATTAAAAGCAGAAACTGCTTTTACTTTCGGAGGAAGAAGAAGAAGAAAGCCCTCGGTTCTAGAGAGAGAAAGAGGAAGAAGCAGCTGCAAAGGTGAGTTTTCTCTTATATGAGCTCGGTTTCAGCTGGGTATCGAGTTCTTGACTGAAGTTCTTGCTGTTTAGTGTTTGTTTTCGGGATTTAAGAGCTGAATTGAAGGTGGGTCTCGAACTTGAAGTGTGTTGCTCAAAGGCTGCTCAAGGTGAGTTTCTAGAACCCCTCTTTTACTGATTTTCAACTTGTTTGGGGCTATTATGCATACCAAGAAAATGTTTTCAAGTAAAACCGTGGGTTTCAGCCTATTGTTCGATGAAGTTCTATGTATTTATGTTTTAGAGTTGGTTTATGGGTTAGTGTTGATGTTTAGCATGCTTTGGTGCCCTTAGTGTGTTAGATCTGTGCTTGGGTATTAATAGAATGATAATCGGGTGATGTTACTAGCATAGAAAACATTTCAGAATGTTCTGATGCGCATGAACAGTGGCCCATGCGCCCAGCATGTTGGCCATGCGTCTAAGTGTTGGCCATGCTCCCAAGAGTGGGTCGTGCTCCTAAACAGTGTTCCCATTCGCCCAACGGCCAACTGCCTAAGTATGCCAACCGCCCAAACCCCGTGCGCCTAAACAGTGTAGCAAGCCAAACCGAAGCTCTACTTCTCGGTGTCGTTTGTGTGAGTTCTGGGACCCCACTTTTACTTGTTTTCAAACGATTTTGGGGCTGGAAAGCATAGAAAACCCGTTTTTGTATGTATGTGTGTTTGACCCATTTGGGTGTGTTGCGTGTGACACCTTTGGAGTTTGTTTTCGGGCTTGTGTGTGCTTGAATGGTGTTGTGGTATGCATCCGTATGGTTTAGGATAGTCGATTTGGGCTTAGAAGGGGTTTAGATGAGTTTGGAGGTCGAAAAGGGCAGTTTGCGTTCGACTGCAACTGCATTCTGCATCAGCTAGGGCTAGACGACCGACTGGAGTGCGATTGGAGGCCATACGGCCAAAGGGGGTGCGATTGGGGTTAATTCGCACGATTGAGGGTCCATTCGCACGATTGGGGCCAGTCGCATGGAGGTCATGAGACTAAGGGTCTAGTCGCATAAGTGCTCATCCGCATTAGTCCATTCGCACGATTGTGTGTTCATTCGCATGGGTGTTCATCCGCATGAGTCCAATCGCATGATGTTCAATCGCATGGAGGCCATGCGACTGAAGAGTGTCCATACACCCGAATAGGGCTGTTGCACTCGAAAGAAGTGTAGTTTGACTTCTGACTTTTAGGGGAAAGTGCAGATGTAAGTTTTGACGTAAAGATTCTCGTAAGAGCATGTAAGATGATTGTTGTGGCCTTAGAGAGCATGTTGGGCATGATGATGATGATGTTGCACGTTTATGCATAATGCATGTTATGTATGTATGATGTTGCCCTGTATGTTGTGATGACTTTGTATGTTATATTCCTTATTATGATGTATGTTTATCTTTCCTGTGGCTTTACGTGTCATGTTAATGAATGAATGAAGTATTATGTAACGCAAAGTGAAAGATAATGAAAGAGGAACATGAAGTAAGAATGCATGCATTATTGAATTATAAATGAACGAAGGAAAGGCTTGCAAGCACATATATGAGGTGAGCAACCCTGTTGTTGCAAGAGACTCGGATAGCATGCAATCGTTGAGATTTCCAATGAGGTGAGCAACCCTGTTGTTGCAAGAGACTCGGATAGCATGCAATCGTTGAGATTGTCCATGAGGTGAGCAACCCTGTTGTTGCAAGAGACTCGGATAGCATGCAATCGTTGAGATTGCCAATGAGGTGAGCAACCCTGTTGTTGCAAGAGACTCAGATAGCATGCAATCATTGAGATTGCCCATGAGGTGAGCAACTCTGTTGTTGCAAGAGACTCGGATAGTGTGCAATCGTTGAGATTGCCAATGAGGTGAGCGACCCTGTTGTCGCAACAGACTCGGGAGAACGAACGTATACAATGAACGAAAGTTAATGAATGTAATAAAAGATAATAACTATATTATCTATGTGTACGTATGACGTATGATCGCATGAAAGTAAAGAATGATTTTCATGAAAGTAAAGTATGTTTTATTTTATAAAACTAGAACTCACTCAGCAACGCTGACTTTTTATGTGTTTCCAGTTGGCAGGTAATAGTTTCTGAGGATGGCACGAGGCGGGTACTCAGCTCTTTTGGGATGGCATCCATGTTTATAATGCTTTTGTGATGTAATGCAACTTGGGTTTTGTAATCGAATTACGATGTATTATTTTGCAAAAGCTTTTATAATGAAATGAGATGTCTATTTTGTCATTTCCACTGTGATGTTTTATGAAAGTTATGTAATTATATATTTTATGTGCGATGAGGATCCAGCTGTAAGCGTCCCGGGAACGGGGCCTTACAGTGATGGGTTATCTTTCTTCGTGAAGAGTTTTCAAAACGTACGTATTATGTTTTATAATACATTATGTATGACTTTACGTGGTATGATGTATGAACGAATAAATTAACGAACGTAAAGTATTATGTAAGGAAGTGAAAGATAACGATATAGTACGAAATGAACACATGAGATAACAAATGGTGAACATGAAAATGACGGATGATGAGATCCGTGTCGTGTACCCTGGTACAATATCAGTCTTCGGACATGAGTCGGGGGTTAGTTTATCAAGCCCCGGCATAGTATCAGTCTTCGGACATGAGTCGGGGGTATTGCATGAGACGAGGTATCCCGGTGCTGTGTCAGTCTTCGGACATGAGTCGGGGGTTTATGTACAGGCCCCAGCACATCAGCTTTCGAGTATGAGTCGGGGATATTACATGAGACAAGATTCAAGTAATGAAGAGTAATGAGCAAAGAAATGAAAGAACGAACGAATAAAGAATATAGATTGAGTGTACGTATGTTGTATGACCACAAATGAATGTAAAGATAGTTTTTAAAAGAAAAAAAGTATTTTATTATAATAACTAGAACTCACTCAGCATCGCTGACTTTTGTATGCATGATAGTTGGCAGATATTTTGTTGATGCTAAGGAGTTGCAGGCATGGATGCATAAGCTATTGGGAGCGTTTTGAGGCTGGCATCCATATTTTGACATGTCATTGTGTTTTGAGATGAAAACGAATGTTGTAAATGAATGAAATGCCATGTTTTTAGTTATTAATGAAAGTTTTAATTTCCGCTGCAAAATAAATGTACATTTTAAAATGTTTTATGTGCGATGAATGACCAACTATGAGGTGCCCGGGAATAGGGCCTTACAAGTTGGTATCAGAGCCAGGTTTTAGTGAAATGGGTAAATATTTTCAAAAGAAACCTAAACTTAAACTGAGAATAGGACTAAAAGAAAAAGGATGTCAGTCCTAGTAGCTACGTTCCTGCAGGTAAAGGTTTTATGTAAACATTTTATGTAAGCTAACGGTTAACCAGTATTATGTGCGCATGCTATTTGATTTATGTGCTCTTAGTAGATTTAGATATTGATTAAGTCAGGATAGGAAATTCTCGGGGTATGAAGAGTAAAGTAAGTGGCTAATCACAACTGGCCACTGTAATTACGGACTTACTATACTTGACATAAACTGAGTTATTACCTTGAATGACCGTGTTGGTGTTTGAATCTTATAGTGTGTTAGAGGATGGCTGGACATAAATCTTCCAAGACTCCTAGAGGCAGAGGCCGTCCACGTGTGACTAGGAGTAGTGCTAAGGCTCTTGAGACGACCAATAAGAACCCTGAGGTTCATGGCCGGAGCGAAGAGAATGAGAATGCTAGCTTGAACGCCTCAACTAGGGAGGCAATTGCTGATGAAGTATACCAGGTCATGCAGATAGTCTTACCGTCTGTGGTGACTAAAGCCATCATGGCTGTGAGAGGAAAGGAGAGGAATAGGTCCTCGGGAAGGAGAGAGCAACCGGAGACCGAGATGGTTATCCCTACTGATGAGGAAGAGGAGGAAGAAGAGCCTGTGCCTGAGGCAGCACGGGGCTGTAATTATGGGGCTTTCCAAAGGTGCAAGCCCCCTACCTTTGATAGTAATAGCACTGTTGCTGTTGCTTACCGATGGGTGAGAGAGATGGAGGCTATCCTTGAGATCAGCAAGTGCCGAGAGGACCAGAAGTTGAATTTTGCAACTCACTCTTTCGTTGATTCAGCACTGTGATGGTGGGACAATATTGTCCAGGCTGAGGGTACCAGGGCAATTGGAAGGATGAGGTGGAGTGAATTGAAGAAGCTGGTGATCGAAGAGTTTTGTCCTCACCAGGAATTGGACAAGATTAAGAGAGAGTTCTTACAGCTAGAGGCGGAAACAATGACACACCAGCAGTACACCACTAAGTTCAACGAGATGGCAAGACTAGTGCCAAATCAGGTGACGCCTATGTCACGAAAAATCAAGAGGTACATTCAAGGACTGCCAACAAACATCCATAGACATTTGATCGCTGCCCGACCATGTACACTTAGATCGGTGGTCGACTTAGCTAGGAGATTGTATCACGAGCGAGAGGTGATGGTGACAACGGACGAAGAGGAAGAACAGAGCCATGCCAAAAAGGGGAATGGAAGGCGAGATAATGATGACAGAATTGTGGCTGAAGGTAAGATGATGAAGGTCGATGATCGAGAGAGGATAACAAGGAAGGACAAGGTATGCAAGAAGTGTGGTAGAGGTCATGAAGGGGAGTGCAAATGGGGACTGAAAGTTTGCTTCCAATGTGGAAAGGAGGGCCACAGGGCAAGAGATTGTCAAATGGCTAAATGCTACGACTGTGGTAAGACTGGACATATGAGTAGAGATTGCAAGAAATCGAGTGCAAGAAGCTCCGATACGAGGAAGGAGAATAGAGGGTGAAGGCTAAAGCCTTTTCTATGACCGGGAGGAGGCTAGATCAGACTCCGAGGTAACGTCGGGTACATTTTTGGTAATGTAGATTTATGCACCTATACTCTAATTGCGGCGCTAGTAGTAGTTTTGTTGCTGCTATCTTCTATGATGTTACACGTTAGGAGTAGGAAGATCGATGAGCCCTTCGATGTAAGAATGGCTATTAGTAAGTCCACCAGGTTACCTAATGCCCTAGAGGATTGCGCGATAGAATTGAGAGAGAGCGCTTGTTCCTACTAGACTGTTCAAGACAGACATAGGTGGATAGACATGCATCTCCGGGTGAATTGATCAGTAATCTATGACTCAAACCCCAAGTGTTGCAAGAAGATGGATTGATCAACCATGCACGACTAGAGTTCGGTGTCGACCTACGACAATGGATTATGATGAAGGCTTCGACCAGGAAAGCGGATTGTTTGATTTGGAAATCAAGTAAAGCTAATACTAAAGAATAAAGGGTCATTCCCAATTGTTACTCAGGTAGGAGAAGTGACACATCGACTGGAGCTACCTGATGAGTTAAGTGGAATTCATCTGATGTTCCATGCATCTCGTCTAAGAAAGTGTTCGATCGATGAGAATATGATCATGCCACTAGAGAACACTGAGATGGACAAAGTATTCAACTATAAGAAGCAACTGGTGGCCATTACTAATAAGAAGAAGAGAATAGGCTAAGGAGGATGATGGTCTCACTTGTGCGGGTGCAGTGAAGCTTAAAGGGATCTAAGTCTAAGTGCAATGTCAAGGAAGATGTGAGACAGTATTACCCGTAACTATTTGAGAAGCGACAAGTTTTGGGGACGAAACCTCTTTAAGGGGGGTAGAGTTGTAACACCCCGAATTTTTATTTAAACGAAAGGAAAAGAAAAGTGAATAGAAAGAATAAATAATGAGCACAAGTGGAGGGGGATAAAGTGTACAAAGTACAAAAGTATAATATTTTATATTATAAATGGGTATGGTCGCCCATATTAAAAGCAAAAAACTTCTTTTACTTTCAAAGGAAGAAGAAGAAGAAGAAAGCCCTCGGTTCCAGAGAGATAAAGAGGAAGAAGCAGCTGCAAAGGTAAGTTTTCTCTTATATGAGCTCGGTTTCAGCTGGGTATCGAGTTCTTAACCGAAGTTCTTGCTGTTTAGTGTTTGTTTTCGGGATTTAAGAGCTGAATTGAAGGTGGGTCTCGAACTTGAAGTGTGTTGCTCAAAGGCTGCTCAAGGTGAGTTTCTAGAACCCCTCTTTTACTGATTTTCAACTTGTTTGGGGCTATTATACATACCAAGAAAATGTTTTCAAGTAAAACCGTGAGTTTCAGCCTATTGTTCGATGATGTTCTGTGTATGTATGTTTTAGAGTTGGTTTATGGGTTAATGTTGATGTTTAGCATGCTTGGGTGCCCCTAGTGTGTTAGATTTGTGCTTGGGTATTATTAGAATGATAATCGGGTGATGTTAGTATCATAGAAAACATTTCAGAATGCTCTGATGCGCATGAACAGTGGCCCATGCGCCTAGCATGTTGGCCATGCGTCTAAGTGTTGGCCATGCGCCCAAGAGTGGGCTGTGCGCCTAAACAGTGTTCCACTGCGCTCAACGGCCAACTGCCTAAGTATGCCAACCGCCCAAACCCCATCTGCCTAAGTGTTAAAAATCTAAGTGTAAGCTCAGACGCCCAAACAGTGTCCATGCGCCCAAGTTGCCAAAATAACTAAGTGTCCATGCGCCTGCATAGTGGCAAAGCACCTGAATAGGGCAGAACGCCCAAATAGTGGCCATGCACACAGAATGTTTTACGCTTAGAATTTTTATGATCATGCGCCTAAAATGTCCCATGCGCCCATTTTGGATTTAGGATTTTCTAAGTGGCTTTAAGGGGTAAAATAAGGAGATTGGCCTTGTTATGACGTGATGACTTATGCTTGATATGTGCATGGTGATGTGATCAAATTATGATGTGTATATGTGTGAGTGATTGTAACACCCGGTTATTTATCTATTTTGCAGCCAACGAAAGAAGAAAAGAAATAAAGTCCTAAGTTGAGGGACCAAACTCGTCAACGAAAGAAAGACGGGCGAGTGGGGGTATAAAGGGAGAGGGCACCCCTTACCCTCTCCCCACACCCACATTTTCAGCCATCAAAGAGGGGAAGAGAGAAAGAAGAGAAAAAAGGGAGAAAATGTTAGTTCAGGTAGATTCAAGCGGGCAAAATCGTCGTGTAGCAAGCCAAACCGAAGCTCTACTTCTCGGTGTTGTTTGTGTGAGTTCTAGGACCCCACTTTTACTTGTTTTCAAACGATTTTGAGGCTGGAAAGCATAGAAATCCTGTTTTTGTATGTATGTGTGTTTGACCCATTTGGGTGTGTTGCGTGTGATGCGTTTAGAGTTTGTTTCCGGGCTTGTGTGTTCTTGAATGGTGTTGTGGTATGCATCCCTTTGGTTTACGATAGTCAATTTGGGCTTAGAAGGGTTTTAGATGAGTTTGGAGGTCGAAAAGGGCAGTTTGCGTTCGGCTGGAACTGCATTCTGCATAAGCTAGGGCTAGACGACCGACTGGAGTGCGATTGGAGGCCATACGGCCGAAGGGGGTGCAATTGGGGTTCATTCGCATGATTGAGGGTCCATTCTCATGATTGGGGCCAGTTGCATGGAGGTCATGCAACTGAGGGTCCAGTCGCATAAGTGTTTGTCCACATTAGTCCATTCGCACGATTGGGTGTTCATTCGCATGGGTGTTCATCTGCATGAGTCCAATTGCATGATGTTCAGTCGCATGGAGGCTATGCGACTAAAGGGTGTCCATACGCCCGAATAGGGCTGTTGCACTCGAAGGAAAGTGTAGTCTGACTTTTGACTTTCGGGGGAAAGTGCAGATGTAAGTTTTGACGTAAAGATTCCCGTAACAGCGTGTAAGATGACTGTTGTGGCCTTAGAGAGCATGTTGGGCATGATGATGATGATGTTGCACGTTTATGCATAATGTATGTTATGTATGTATGATGTTGCCTTGTATGTTGTGATGACTTTGTATGTTATACTCTTTATTATGATGTATGTATATCTTTCCTGTGGCTTTACGTGTCATGTTAATAAATGAATGAAGTATTATGTAACGTAAAGTGAAAGATAATGAAAGAGGAACATGAAGTAGGAATGCATGCATTATTGAATGATAAATGAACGAAGGAAAGGCTTGCAAGCACATATATGAGGCGAGCAACCCTGTTGTTGCAAGAGACTTGGATAGCATGCAATCGTTGAGATTGCCAATGAGGTGAGCAACCTGTTGTTGCTAGAGACTCGAATAGCATGCAATCGTTGAGATTGCCCATGAGGTGAGCAACCCTGTTGTTGCAAGAGACTTGGATAGCATGCAATTGTTGAGATTGACAATGAGGTGAGCAACCCTGTTGTTGCAAGAGACTCGGATAGCATGCAATCATTGAGATTGCCCATGAGGTGAGCAACTCTATTGTTGCAAGAGACTCAGATAACGTGCAATTGTTGAGATAACCAATGAGGTGAGCGACCCTGTTGTCGCAACAGACTCGGGAGAACGAACGTATACAATGAGCGAAAGTTAATGAATGTCATAGAAGATAATAGTTATATTATCTATGTGTACGTACGACTTATGATCGCACGAAAGTAAAGAATGGTTTTAATGAAAGTAAAGTATGTTTTATTTTATAAAACTAGAACTCACTCAGCAACGCTGAGTTTTTATGTGTTTCCAGTTGGCAGGTAATAGTTGCTGAGGATGGCACAAGGCGGGTACTCAGCTCTTTTGGGATGGCATCCATGTTTGTAATGCTTTTGTGATGTAATGTAACTTGGGTTTTGTAATCGAATTATGATGTATTATTTTGCAAAAGCTTTTATAATGAAATGAGATGTCTATTTTGTCATTTCCGCTACGATGTTTTATGGAAGTTATATGTAATTATATATTTTATGTGCGATGAGGATCCAGCTGTAAGTGTCCCGGGAACGTGGCCTTACAAGTTGGTATCAGAGCCAAAGTTTAAGAGAAATGGGTAAAATTTTCAAAATAAACCTTAACTTAAACTAAGAATGGGACGAAAAAGGGAATGGGATGCCATGAGTAGCTGCGTGCCATCAGGTATTTGCGTAAAGTTAACCGGTTTTATGTGCGCATGTGATATGTTATGTGTTGTATGCGGATTTAAATACTGATGTAGTGAGGATAGGTAATGCTCGGGGTGTGAAGAGTAAAGTAAGTGGCTAATCACAACTGGCCACTGTAATTAGGGACTTACTATACTTGACATAAACTGAGTTGTTCCCTTGAATGACCATGTTAGTGTTTGAATCTTGCAGTGTGCGTGTGATGGCCGGTGGTAGATCTTCGAAAGCCTCGTGTGGTGGAGGTCACGATGCTGAACCGTGACCAAAGAGAGGGAGACCTAGAGTTGGAACCACAGACCCCTCATCCGGAGGGTGGCGACGAGAGCGCCAATCTGAGAGCCTCAGTAAAGGAGGCTGTTGTAGAAGAAGTTCATCAGGTCATGCAAACAATCTTACCGTCTGTAGTGACTGAAGTTATCAAGGCTGTACGAGAGGGGGAAAGAAGGGAGAGAAACAGGTTCTCGGGAGGACGGGAACAACCGGAGCCGGAAACGGTTCCCTCTGATGATGAGGAAGAGGAAGAAGAAGAGCCTGCGCCGGAGGCGGCACGAGGCTGTAACTATGTTGGTGGGACAACATTGTGTTGCTGCTGATCACCGGTGGGTGAGGGAAATGGAGACTGTACTTGATATCAGCGAGTGCCGAGAGGACCAGAAGGTGAAGTTCGCTACCCACTCTTTTGTTGACTCAGCTCTATGTTGGTGGGACAACATTGTCCAAGCTGAGGGTAGCAGGGCCATTAGGAGGATGAGATAGTCTGAGCTAAAAAGGTTGGTGATTAAGGAGTTTTGTCCTCATCGGGAAATGGACAAGGTCAAAAGGGAGTTCTTGCAACTGGAGGCGGGAACCACGACGCACCAGCAGTACACCACAAAGTTCAACGAGTTAGTAGGTCTGGTGCAGGATCAGGTGACACCCCTGTCTCGAAAAATCAAGAGGTATATTCAGGGTTTACCAGCTGATATTCGCAGGCACATGATCGCTACCCGGCCGAGCACGTTTAGGTCATCTTCGGGATCTTAGTGACGCTATCTCCATAAATCGTAACCAAACTCCCATCGGGCGCAACTAATCGAATCATCTTCTTGCGACACACGATGTTTGCTTCATAGGTTGCTAACCAGTCCATCCCTAGTACCACATCAAATCCACCTAGGGGTATTACGTGTAACCTAGCAGCAAACCTATGACCTTCTAGTTCTATGGCACAGTCCTCTATCACGTCAGTAATTCTAGTGGACTTACCAATAGTAGTTTCTACATCGAATTGCGCACTAACCTTGCTACTACTAACAGGCAACCTAGCACAGAAAGTAGTGGAAATAAAACTCCTATTGGCTCCCTGTACTGTGGTAGACAGTGCCTTCTCCCCGTCCATGACAACCTCTTGGCAGGTTTCCCAGAATTCAAGCAGATGATCCTCATAGAGTGGAGGATCAATGGTTAGGGAGGTGAAGTAGTTGGATAAGGCTAAGAATCGACAAACCTCTGAGAAATAAGGATCTTTCTCAGAGCTTAACAGAGGAACTTGGTTATGTTGCCTGTGTAGCTGCATGGTAAAGTTGGGATCATTTCCGTGAGTGAGATTGGCCATTGTGAGGTAGCTTAAAGATGAAGAAAGAAGGAAGAAATAATTTCAGAGAGAATTTAGGTTTTAGGTTTGGAGGAAGAACAGATGATAGAAAGAGGGGAAAACCGTTGGGTTTATATGAGAGAGGGATTTCAGATAAAGTTTAATGAAAGATGATAAACTTTGAAATCCGGATGTCGATCCCACCTCTGAAAAAGTAGTTTACTTTTGCTTAAAAAGTAGTTTTCTTCAAAGTCAAAAAGCTTCCGAAGGTTAATTATCTTCGGAAGTTTTAATTAAAAAGCTTCCAAAGCTAAAATGACTTCGGAATATTTTCCTGAGATTTTTGAAAATTTTGTTTCGGAAGAGAAATTAAAACTTGATTGCTTTGTATATAAAACAACAAAGCTTCCGAGAGTTAATTTTTCTTTGAAAGTAAATGGTCCTTGAAAATAAGTAAGTGTCTGAGACAAGTATTTAAGCTTCGAAAGATAGATCTGAAACCTCTTCCGAAGGTAAATTTCTTAGACAGTTATATATTTTGAAGGCATGATTTGCTTCCGAAGTTAAAAGCATAACTTCCGAAGTATCAAAAATTTTAAAAAAATCTAAGAAAAGTCTTCAAAAAGAAATTTTCATCCAAAGAAAACAAGAGCTTATGAAAGTGATGAACTAGACAACTTAGGACACACATATTTTAAGAAATAATAAGAATTAGTTTTAAGAAAAAACTACTCAAAGTTAATCATCCCAATAGCTAATATTAGATATTTAAATCTCTGTTTATCAAAAGCCTTTGTAAACAGATCAGTATATTGTTCATCTGTGTGAACTTTGACTAGTTTAATTAATCATTTTTCATGGTTATCTCTTATTAAATAATACCTGATATTGATGTGCTTGGTCCTTGAGTATTGCACTGGATTCTCTGTGATTGAGATAGCACTATTGTTGTCTAGGTGAATGGGAGTCTCCTTGAAGTTTAACCCATAGTCCAGCATTTGATTCTGAATCCAAAGCACTTGAGCACAACAGCTTGCAGCAGCAATGTATTCAGCTTTAGTAGTTGATGCAGAGACACAAGATTGTTTCTTGCATTGCCATGAGACAACCCTTCCACCAAGGAACTGACATCCCCCAGATGTAGACTTTGTAATCATGTTGCAACCACCATAATCACTATTTGTATAAGCATACAGATTGAAGTCAGGATTCTTAGGGTACCATAAACCAAGTGTTGAAGCACCTTTGAGGTATCTTAGAATCCTCTTGACAGTGATGAGGTGAGACATCTTAGGGTTGGCTTTATATCTTGCACAGATGTATGTAGCAAACATAATATCAGACCTGCTAGTAGTAAGATACATAAGAGACCCAATAATAGCCTTGTATAAGTGTTCATCTATACACTCCCCCTCAAGATCAGGTCCAAGGGAGTGGTTTCTAGCTATGGGTGTCTTAGCAATCTTACAGTCAGGCATGTTGAACCTCTTGAGTATGTCCTGAACATGCTTTGACTGACTTATGAAGATGCCATCTTCAACTTGCTTCACTTGAATTCCCAGAAAGAAATTGAGTTCCCGCATGACACTCATTTCAAATCTGTCTTTCATCAGCTTCTCAAAGTCTTTACAAAGCGTTGGATTAGTTGAACCAAAGATGATGTCATCCACATAACTTGAACTAGAAATGTGTCATTTCCCTGTCCTTTGATGAAGAGAGTTCCATCTATAGTACCTCTCCTGTATCCATGTTTACAAAGATACTCAGACAGTGTCTCACACCATTCCCTGGGTGCTTGATGCAGCCCATAGAGACTGTAAGAAGCCGAGGGCGGAGAGCTCTAGAGCAGAGAAGAAGAAGCCGGAGGAAAGAGGGCAGAGGGCAAGTGCTAGAGCTTACACTATGACCCGGGAGGAAGCCAGAGCTGATCCCGATGTTGTGTCAGGTATGTTTCTAGTAAACCAAACTTGTGCCTCTGTATTGTTTGATTCTGGTGCTAGCAGGGGTTTTATTTCCACTACTTTCTGTGCTAAGTTGCCTGTTAGTAGTAGCAAGGTCAGTACACCATTCGATGTAGAAACTGCTATTGGTAAGTCCACTAGAATTATTGACGTGATAGAGGACTCTACCATAGAACTAGAGGGCCATAGGTTTGCTGCTAGATTACACGTGATACCCCTAGGTGGATTTGATATTGTACTAGGGATGGACTGGTTAGAAACCTATGAAGCAAACATCGTGTGTCGCAAGAAGATGATTCGATTAGTTGCGTCTGATGGGAGTTTGGTTACGATTATGGAGATCGCGTCGCGAAGATCCCGAAGATGATTTCGATGGCGGTGGCGGGAAAGTGCATGAAGCGTGGATGTAGTACCTACTTGGCCTACGTAAAGGATGTGGACGTGCCAACACCAAAACTATCTGATGTACCAGTTGTGTGTGACTTTCCGGACGTATTCCCGGAAGACTTACCCAGCGTGCCACTGGATCGCGAGATTGAGTTCCAAATTGATCTGATACCCGATGCTCAACCCGTTGCCAAAGCACCGTATCGGTTAGCTCCCACGGAAATGAAACAACTGATGGAAAAGTTGCAAGAGGTGCTTGATAAGGGGTTCATTAGACCGAGTATTTCTCCCTGGGGTGTTCCGGTCCTGTTTGTGAAGAAGAAAGATGGTAGCATGAGGATGTGCATCGACTACCATGAGCAGAACAAGCTGACAGTGAAGAACCGATACCCCTTACCAAGAATAGATGATCTGTTTGACCAGCTCCAAGGTGTCAGTTGGTTTTCAAGGATAGACCTTCGATTTGGTTACCATCAGCTGAAGGTGAAGGAGCAGGATATCCCTAAGACAGCTTTTCGCACGCGCTACGGTCACTATGAATTCCTTGTTATGTCATTTGGTCTGACCAATGCGCCAGCTGCTTTTATGGATTTGATGAATCGAGTGTGTCGGCCAATGTTAGATAAATCAGTGATTGTGTTTATTGATGATATCCTGATTTATTCAAAAAGCGAGAAGGAGCATGCCGATCACATTCGGGAGGTGTTAAAGATCTTAAGAAGGGATAAGTTGTATGCCAAATGCTCCAAGTGCGCGTTTTGGTTACGCGAAGTTCAGTTCTTAGGTCACGTGATAAATCCTGAGGGGATTATGGTAGACCCTGCTAAGGTGGAGGCTGTGATGCTGTGGAAATCTCTAAGGACGCCATCTGAGATTCGTAGTTTCTTGGGGTTGGTAGGGTATTATCGAAGGTTCATTCAGGACTTTTCCAAGATCGCTTCTCCACTGACCAAGTTGACCCAAAAGGATGTAAAGTTTATATGGGGTCAAGCCCAAGAACAAGCGTTCGAGGAGTTAAAGGTGAGGTTGACTCAAGCTCCAGTCTTGTCATTACCCGAAGGAAGTAAGGATTTGGTGGTATATTCAGATGCTTCTTACTCGGGGTTGGGGTGTGTATTAATGCAGAGAGGGAAGGTTATAGCGAATGCATCCTAACAGTTGAAAGTTCATGAGGTCAACTACCCTACTCATGACTTGGAGCTAGCAGTCGTGGTCTTTGCACTAAAGATTTGGAGGCACTATCTGTACGGGACGAAGTGCACCATTTTCACTGACCACAAGAGCTTGAAGTACTTCTTCGAGCAAAAAGATCTGAACATGAGGCAGAGAAGATGGTTGGAGCTCATAAAAGATTATGATTGTGAGATCCATTATCATCCGGGCAAATCCAATGTGGTGGCTGATGCTCTTAGCCGAAAGGAGAGGCCCGAGCCGATTAGGGTGAAAGCATATCAACTGATCATGACCTCTAATGTAATGAAGCAAGTCAAGGAGTTTCAAGATGAGGCATTAAAAGAAGATCATCTAAACTCTGAAAGAATGAGACGTCTGATTGAGGAATTGGGTGAAAACACACTTGGTGTTAAAACTCGATTTGGACGGGTGTGGATTCCTCGTTTCGGGGATCTACGTGCGAAGATTTTGGATGAAGCTCACAAGACTCGATACTCCATTCATCCTGGTGCCACAAGATGTATCATGATATGAAGAAAGATTATTGGTGGCCAGGTATGAAGCGTGACATGGTGGAGTATGTGAGTAAGTGCCTTACTTGTTTTCAAGTGAAGGCTGAACATCAGAAGCCGTATGGGAAGATCCAACCTTTGGATATACCAGAATGGAAGTGGGAGCACATCACCATGGATTTCATTACAAAGCTACCACGTACTCCGAAGGGGTACGATGCCATATGGGTGATTGTTGACCGTTTGACGAAGAGTGCCCACTTCCTACCAATCCGTGAGACATATTCATCCGAGAGGTTGGTTGACCTGTTCATCAGGGAGATTGTAACTCGTCATGGTGTGCCGATGTCCATTGTGTCTAATCGCGACACCGGTTTACATCTAAATTCTAGAAGAAATTCCACGATGCCATGGGGACGAGGTTACATATTAGCGCGGCTTATCATTCCCAAACTAATGGTCAGTCAGAAAGGACCATTCAGACACTGGAAGACATGCTTCGGGCATGTGTGATTGATTTTGGGGGAAGTTGGGATGACCACTTACCGTTAGCTGAATTCTCATACAACAATAACTATCATGCTAGCATTGGCATGCCACCATACGAGATGCTATACGGTAGGAGATACAGAACACTCGTATGCTGGGGTGACCTTGGTCAAAAGGAATTGGGGATCGTCGAGGTAATTGAGGCTACGACGAGAAGCTTGAGAAGATTAAATCCTTCATGAAGGCAGCTAAAGATAGGCAGAAGTCGTATGCCGATAGACGACGCAGACCGATCGAGTTCCAGGTGGGTGACCGGGTTATGTTGAAGGTCTCATCTTGGAAGGGTATTATCAGATTCAGGAAGCGGGGCAAGTTGAGCCCAAGATATATAGGACCTTTTCGAATCATTGCTCGAGTAGGAGAGGTGGCCTATAGGTTGGAATTACCAGATGAGTTAAGTGGGATTCACCCGACATTCCATGTGTCTCATCTGAGAAAGTGTATAGCTGATGAAGATATGATTGTTCCACTAGAGGATATCGAAGTAGATGAAAGGCTCAATTATGTGGAGCGACCGGTGGCAATCATCGATCATTAAGAGAAGAGGCTGCAAAATAAAGTGGTTCCTCTTGTGCATGTACAGTGGAAGCACAGGAAGGGATCTGAGTCTACATGGGAGACTGAGGAGGAGATGAGGCAACATTATCCTCATCTGTTCGAGGAATAACAGGTTTTGGGGACGAAACCTATATAAGGGGGGTGGACTTGTAACACCCGGTTTTTTTTAAAAAAGGCAAGATATAAGGAATAAAAAGAAAGAAAGACAATTAAGTCCAAGTGGAGGGACTAAAAGTATCCAAAATGACAAAACTTTGAAAAAGTTGGTGTAAAGGTGGGCATGGCCGCCCATCCTCACTTCACATCAATGTTTCTTCAGTTTTAGAGAGAGAGAGAGAGCAGGGGAAAACTCTCGGCTTGTAGAAGAATAAGTGAACGAATTCAAGGTAAGAATTATGGTTTTTATGTGTTTATGACGGGTTTTATCCCGGCTATGTGTTTATGTGCTTATGTGTTTGTGTATGTGCTCGGGTGTGTGTGTGTTTGGTGTTGTTTTTAGGTGTTTGAACTCAATGCAAGCGGGTTAGAAAGAAGAAACAAGTTGCATCAGGTGAGTTCTAGACCCCGGTTTTTACTTGTTTTAAACTATCTTTGGGGCTGAAAATGTATTAAAACGATTTTCAGAGCTTATGTATGTTTACCCGTATGTAATGTGCATGATTGGATGTTGATTCTTGAATGCTCATAGGTTATTCATGTTTAGAATAGCCACATTAAGCTTAGAACTGATGGGTTCGATGATTAGGTTGAAAAATACTAGAAACATGTTACACAGAAGGTCTATACACCTAGATAAGGCTCATGCGCCTGAATTTGCCTTAGAAAGATTTAAGTGTAATCCATGCAACTAAACAGTAGCCCATGCACCTAAGATTACCTTAAGAAATGTTTAAGTACAGCCCATGCGCCTGAACAGTGGTCCATGCGCCTAGAAATGTTAGCCGGACGACTAAGTGTAGGGCCATGCGCCCCAATAGTGCCCATGCGCCCAAGTGGCTCATGCGCCTAAGTGTCCATGTGTCTGAATTATCCATGCGTCTAAGTGTTCATACGCACAATAGTGCCCATGCGCCTGAATATTCATGCGCCTAAAGTGATAAATGATTAAGTGTTGGCTGATGCGCCTACGTAGTGATGAAACGCCCGAACAGGGCTCATGCGCCCAAATAGTTCCCATGCGCCTAAGCACTTAGAAATTTTTACAGAATTTTCTAGGAGTCTGTGCTTTAGGGTTTTGACCAAGGTTGACTAAGGGCTCATTAATGATGATGTTTCATGCATAATATGATTACTTATGATTGTTCCTTATTATTGTTATTGCTATTATTATTATTACTTATAGTATGTGACTTTATGTGGTATGTTATTATCGTAGCCTAAAGTATACCGTAATAATAAAGTGAAAGAGCAATAAAGAAAAGAAGAGGAACATTAATGAAAATGTTAACAAGTCTTGCAAGCTTACAGGAGGTACACGATCATGTTGTCGTTAGCTCAACTGTGTTGCGGGTTAGCTACCCTATTATGCACACAGGGTCAATCAATTGAGATTGGCAGGACTTTTGTAGCGTGTCCTGGGTGATTGGGTTGGCCTTGTACACAGTACACAGAACCCTTTCGAGGGATATAGTTGACCCTTTCGAGGGATACAGTTGACCCTTTCGAGGGATACAGTTGACCCTTTCGAGGGATACAGTTGACCCTTTCGAGGGATACAGTTGACCCTTTCGAGGGATATAGATGGCCCATCACCCGTTTTCCATCGCGCATATAGTTGGGGTATTGCTCACTGGTCCATACAGAAAGTGAAACATAAAGATAAAATTTTACAGAACAGACAAGGCATACAGTAAAGAGAACGAACAGTAATTGTTCATATAGTTAATGCGTGCTCGCATATACAGTACAGAGTTGTATTTTACAGAAAAGAGTATTTTCTTATACAACATATAGAAAAATTTTATTACTTTTAAAACGAGAACTCACTCAGCAACACTGACTTTTATACATTTTCAGTTGGCAGGTAATTATTGCTAAGAATGGCACGAGGGTGAAGTTACTCGACAGGGAAAGACTGACATCCATTCGTATTCTATGTTGTTGTTGTTTTGTAATGCAGTAAAACAATTCTTTTGTATACAGTAAAATGATGATGTATTGCTTAACAACAGTGTTCTAAATGAAATGAATGTTTTTTGATAAATTATTTCCGCTGCTTAAGTTTGTATATTTATAATGTGTAGTGTTTTTAACTGCTACGATTGACCAACTGTGAGGTGCCTGGGAAAGGGCCTTACACTTTTTTACCTATACATATATGAAAATAAATGGTTTGTTAATTTTGCATATATATATATATATTGTTACCTATACATTTTTTTCTACGTACACAAATGTAATAATCTATTTTCACACAAATTCAATGATCGTTTGGTTAAATTTAGGGTATGACTTTATGTTTTGATTCAAGTGTTTATGTTAATTAGCTTGAATTTTAGTTTATGATTTGGTTTAAGTTTGTGTGAAAAACTTACATATATGTAAATAGTTGATTCACACGTATGTAGAACTTGTATGTATATAAAAAAAATGATAAGATAAAGTTTTACATATATGTAAATGGGTAGTAAGTTTAAAAACTAAATGACTTGCATGAAGATATTTTTTCATATGTGTAAATACCAAATCAATTTAAAAAATAGATTATTGATTTGAAAATTTAAGTATATGTAAAATATTAACGTTTGAGTAGACGATCAGTTTAGATATTTACATATATGTAAATCAATGAGTATCATGAAAACTGAAAATAATCAAATGCAAAGATTAAACAAATATCAATTATAACGCATCACATATACTAAATTACTCAATTATAAATAAATTCTTTTTTTTCAAATGTAATTGATTAATTTTTAGAAATAAGAGAAGATAGAGAAGAGAGAATAAAATTAATTAATTACTAACTTATTAGAGAGAGAAATTAATATAACAGATTACTAATATACTTTTTTCTTTAAATTAACCAATTAAATAAAACAATAATTTACATTTAATGAACATGTTTAGTTATAACCATTAATCAAAATAATCAATGGTTAATATTAGTTCTGTGAGTTCTTATTTATAATGAAGTTTTGATACATATATATATATATATATATATATATATATATATATATATATATATACATACATATATATATATACATATATACATATGTATATACATATATATATATATATACATATATACATATATATATATAATATATACATATATAGGGGAGGGATCAAATGAAAACCACATTTATAATTGAAAACCATGAAAACCACTTTCAACCAATCATAATTTTTAATATATATGTTTTTATTTTATTTAAAAAGAGTATTTTTGTAATCTTACAATTAACATAATTATGGTATTTTTAATTCTATTTGACTAATTCTAGAGAGATAAACATTTAATTTTAATGCGAATCAATCCACATCAATGATGTCAAAGATGAAACATCTATTGTGAAAGCTTCATATCGGTGGTGGTTGCACTGATAACACCAACTGATTGACCATCACCGACATGTCATCACGATCTCTAATGACGACGAACTTAGCTTCTTCGTTTCAACCTATAATGCCGATCGTTGACGAAACCGGAGGCGTTTTGTCCTCCTCCGATGAGAGCATCAGTGACTATTCAAACGCCTCCATCGCTGATTCTAGCTTCTTCGAGGAGGAGTTGTAGATGCAGCTTGCTCTTACGATTAATTTTTCGTCAGGGCAACTTGACACGAAAACGACGCAGATTAAGGTTGTTAAGCAGAGGAGGCTGGGGTGTTCTCCTGATGAATTTTATGTTGAATTTATTTTCGCTTCGATATTAGGTGATGTATTTGTGTTTTCTTTGTTTTATGATTTTTATGTCGTTATGTATGGCTTGTTTAATTGGTTACATATTATACACAATTGAATTAACATAAGAATTGAATAAGAATAAAATTACATATGTTATAGATATATCATAATAATTGTTTTTAAATGTTGTGGACTTGAATGTTAATCGTTTTAGGATCGCACATACATTCTGTGATTGGATACATTCTGGAATTGTGAATTTGATATTTCTCTAGACAGGGGATGATTCATGTTCTGCTCGAGTAGGCGATAACTTCAGTTGTGAAATGCATAATGTATACATGGAAACGGTATTAGGCTTTTACGGGTATGTAACATTGTTGTTGCATATACGTAACTCTATTGTTACATATATGTACCTGTGTGTTGTTTTTGTATATATAACTCTATTGTTTTAATGTTTATATAACTTTACTAGATACATGTGTAAGTTTTTTGTTTACATATATGCACTTCTGTTTGTTACGTATTGGTAAGTTGGACTTGTATTCACACACACACACACATTCAGGTTTTATAATGGTTTTGGTTGTTACTATATTTTGTTACTATGTATGTAAGTGTTGGTACGTATATGTAACTCTACTGTTACATATATATACTATTGAAATCATTTTTAGCATTAAAAATTCTTTTGATTTAAAATGTGTGTAACTCATTTTAGATATTCATATGGGTTCGTTAACAATGAAACACATATGTATGACAGTGTTACATATACGTAACACACAATGTTACGCATACGTAACACATATTCTTACGCATACGTAACACGGTGTTACGAATGCATACATAGTCGTTTTCTTTACATTATTTGTTTTTTAGAAGAAGCATGATGATTTAATTTTCGATCTAAAATAAAAAAAACAATACACTTGATTATTTAAATCTTTATTAAATATAAGAGAGAGAGAGGTGAGAGAAAAATGGAGAAGGGAGTAAATTTAGGAATTTTGTTAATTATACTTGGTAGTTATCAAATTAATTATTTTGTGTTGTTTCTATTTTGTCCTTAATGCTTATTTAATCACTCATGATCTTTTCTTTAATTACTAAGATACCACTATTAATCTCAACTATAGATAAAAAAATCAATGGTGAATAAGTGGTTTTCTTGGTTTTCAATTATAATATAGTTTTCATTGGACCATTCCCCATCCTGTATATATATATATATATATATATATGTGTGTGTGTGTGTGTGTGTGTGTGTGTGAGAGAGAGAGAGAGAGAGAGAAGAGAGAGAGAGAGAGGGTTCCCTTAAAAACCATGCTATAAATAAACCATGAAAATCAGGGTTAAATATATGTAAGTACGCATTATAAATTATACAACTAAAAGTTACGTATATGTAGAGGTTATATACATGTAAGTACGTGTTATCAAGCATACAACTAAAAGTTACGTACATATACCTTATATAAGTTACATATATGTAAGTCATTTAGTAATCATTGACGTTACTAGAAGTTTATATTAAATATATATAATGACCTCAAAAAATAAGGTTGAAATTTACTAGAATTTACTTTAAACAATTAAAAAGTTAAATCAATCATGAATTATATGAATGGGTAGTGGTGATTTTTATTGTTATCAATTATAAAATGGTTTTCATTTGATCCCTCCCCTATATATACATACATATATACATATGTTTATATATATACACATATATAGATACATATATATACATACATATACATATATATATACATAAACTACGATTACATAGGTTAGCTTAAATAAAAGAATGATTTTGCAAGATTCATTTTGAAATTTATGAGATCTCGACTATGGATAAGTTCTCACTCACGTTCGGCGGAAGAAACCCTATCAAAGTTTAGAAGGAAGACGACTATAACTACGAAAACTCAAGAAGGAGATTGACGGGAAACGAAAACCAGAGCCACATTTCTAAAGTATTCGTCGTTCCTTGTAACATTCAAAACCATGTTTTTGGTTTCTAATTTAATCATCTACATAGCCAAGTCATCAATGCCATCAATTTGTTTCTTTGGACTTCTGTTTTTATCTAATGTGTCACATGTAAATTTACAATAACATGACAGGTAGTAGGACAGTGCAATTCACGGGTTTGACCCAAGATACCCTTGAAACTGACCCGTAATAACCGTTTCCTCAATCGCAAAGTCAAAAGGCGTAATATTCACAAAATTTCTCAACTAAAACTAAATACAAAATAAATGAATAAACAAACTTTATAATAAATAATTAATAAAAGAAAAAAAATCCGTAAATAAAAGAGAAATTTACAAATTTTGTCCTTTATAATAAGCCATATTATAGACCAAGTCCTATATTTTTAAAAATTACACTCTTTGTTCTTTAGGTGAAAAATTCTTACGAATTTTATCATTTTCACTAATGGATGTTAACTTTTTTGGTTAACTCACCTCGTGTGTAGTGCACATGAAGGTATATTAATCATTTTACCCTAAAAGATAAATCTTTTATTAATTTTTCTTTTTATTAACACACACAAAATAATAGTAGGTCCTTCTCAACCCCTCACCCTACCACCTCCTCTTCTCCTTCATTACCATTTTTCTTTCAGATCAAACCATCACCATAACACACCACCATCTTCAACATCTCCACCACCATAGTCGGCAAACGACAACACTCATTATCGCACCATCATCATCACACCATCTACATCATCATCATTACACCATCTATAGCCACCACCATCGTTGCATCATCACCTCCGCTTCCTTTTTCAATGTTGATAGCGATTATGGTCTTTGGAGGTGTGGTAATGGTGATTTAAGGCATAATTCATTCTAGGGAGGTATGATTTAGTGTTTGGGGTGCTATCTAAGGTCTGATTTTGGGTGTTATCGTAAGGAATTTGTGATGGGGTACAATATAAGGTTTGATTAAGTGTAATGGTCCAACTAGATGGTGATGGAGGGTTTAATGTTGTTGGTGGGAGAGGTGACAGATGATGGTCAGGCGATGGTGTTGTGTGACAACCCTAAAATCTAAGGTTAGGTAAATAAATGTTTTAAGAATTACTATAAATGGATAGTATATACTTATATTTTATTAGAGATTGTTAAGATGATTTTATTTGAATAAGCTTATATGAATTTTTTTATGTTTTTGCATGGTGGTACATGAACATGCATGCATGCATGCATAAATGTTTGTGTGCATGTATGCAACTCTTGTGTGAACCTTGGGAACTCTTGTATGAAACCCTCAATCGATAGAACCATCACCACCGCAAACCGCCACCATCACCCCTCTCGGCCCTCTCCCTCTCTCTCGGTTTCCAAATCACACAACCATCAATCTCTTGCTCTTGGTCCTCATATCATTCAACCAACATCAGTCATCTCTTGCTCTCTTTTGGATCCAACACCAATCGATCATCAAAAGCATCATAACCTTAACATCAAGTCTTTTTCAACTAGTTTGTGATCCATCCTCCAAGCTCAAGAGCCACCTCATCAGGTGGGTTATCAATGATCTAGCCATGCAACTCCCTTAGTCTTTATTCACCCTCCAATAAGGTTTGATTCTCAAAGTCTATAACTAACAAGTTTAAGAAGTGCATATGTGTTTAACTAACACATATAACCAACCCTTTAAGCTAAATCATCAAGATTATCTACAAAACCTCATGAACACTTAATTTCAATCAAAAATCAGTAAGAAAAGGCTTCAAAAATAGAAAGTTTGAGAATTTTATAAAAACCAAAGATTTAAACAAAAATAAAAAAATTTAAAGGGTTAAAGCATGTGTTATTTATGGTAATTTAGATTAAATACTTAAATGACTATAACTATAGGAATAAAATTTAAAAATACGTTAGAAAATATTGAACATAATAATCTGGAAATAATGGGATAATGATATAGAATATATTAATTTATATGATTAATTCAAAGAAATAGAAGAAAATTATCAAACAGAAGATCTGAACTCAATAAGAATATGGACAATTTATATAATGACTTATATTTTATTGGAGTTGCAGAATAAATTTAGCGAATTAATTTATAAGTACGACAAAGTTTCATATTTTAGAATAGTTAATGAGAAGAAAATCAAAAGTAATAGTAAAATAGTAGGTTAAATCATCAAAATTATACATAAATTATTTTATACAGAAAGGGATAGTTTATATATAATCAAAATTTTTAGAGATATGTAGCTATTTCTGTCAATTATTATGAAACTTGTAAAACTCTTAGGAAATTTTCTGTAATGAGATATTGATTTAATTTTTATAAGATAATTTAGATTTTGGAACATTACTACTTGTAAAATTTGGTAATTTTTGAATAACAGTAGCTACTGTTTATGAATTTTGACTTAATTAATGATATAAATGCTGAAAACTTAAAAAAATATTTATTTCTAACAAATAATTATTTTATAAGATTTACTGGACTTGTGGCTGAAAATAAGGTAAGTAACCTGACCTTTTTTTATTATAATTTTTTTAGAGGAAAAGCATACTATTTGTTATTGAATTGATGCAAATTTTAAAGTTTTGATTTGTTACTGTTATATTGACATAACCATAATTCGGATAAGGGACCGTCAAATAATATATATAACGCTATTTAGGAACATATCAACCTGCATCTGTCGGATGAGGGTAGTGATGTTATATTATTTGATTCTGTGATTTGTATGTGATAGTTATAAATTAATTGACATGTAACTAGGTTTGGTTGTGAGTTTGATTGTGTTGCATCAATTAAAATGAATTATGTTATTGAAAAACCTATGTTCACACCAACTTTATGTTGTCTATTTTGAGTATGCTTTTTCAGGTCATCATAATGTTTATAATCTCGTGTACACATTCAACATGATCATTGATTGGCATGACTATTTAGGAAAGCTATACATATGGTGGGTATTGATCTATCTAACTTCAGCCTCTTCGTTAATGTTCACATCCACTACTAGCTGAAAAATGAATGAAATGATAAAGACGTGTACTTTAGAATAGGATTGCTAATGTATAAGTCTAAATATTAGACTAAATTTTGTATAAATATAATCCTATAATTATATGTTAATGAAAAAATATATTTAGTTTATTGTTGTGATTGCATTTTATGATAATCAATGTGTTTTGAACCAAAAAAATCACACCCAAGCATTTCATGTTTCTGTCGGGATGTGACATGTTATGGTGAAGTTTCATTGGCAATGGTAGTATGGTGGTGGCCGGTAGTTAGGCATTGGTGAGGGTTATTTTAGTTGGGAGAAATACAGTCGATAGTGTTGAGGGTTCGCACTAGTGATCGTTGGTGGTTAGGCCTTGGTGATGATAGTGGTTAGATGTTGGTGATGATGTTGCTATGGTGGAAGGTGCAAGCAATTTTAGGTTAGTTGGTAATGGATGTGAACCAAAACCATTATCATTATTTTTTTTAAATAATAAGAATAATACAAGAATTGACCTTTACAGTTAAATGTTTAAAATACCCTCATATGCATTGCAAATAAGACGAGTTAACAAGAAAAGTGAACGTTCGTTAATAAAAATAATGAAATCACTTTCACATAAATGATAAAGAGTGTAATTTTCAAAATTAAAGGACTCAGTTCATAATTTATATTATTACAAATGATAAAATTTGTAATTTACTCTAAATGAAAAGAGGATTGGGGACAACTCGAAAAGGATACATCGATCCACATCCTCATGCACTAATATTGTATTCATGACCCGAGCCTAGCGAGAAAATGCGTACCGGTACATTCTACCTTTTGCTTTTGTGACATAATTAATTAAGACTGATAATAGACGGTTGTAAATTTTACAATCGGTTTGCGACTGGGTTTTGATCGCTCTTTGTTCATGCAACCATTAGGGTTACGGTTGCAAATGGGTTGCGAATTTTGTGACAGGTTTTTTTGGTCGTAATAATTTGGTCGCAATTGCCCATTTTTCTAATAGTGTTTTGGCCCCGGTTATCTCCTGCAACAAATTCACAAGGAAGTGTCCACGTATGAACCTCTCATTCCAACTTGACAATCACATCTTAATCTCTCTCCATGTATCGTTTTCTTGCTGCGATTTTGCCACCGCGAAGCAACAGCTGGAAACATTGTACCGGATGGAAGGTTTTGCAATAGTTGTCCCACTCTCTGATCCGTTTCAGTTTGACTGTTGACGTAAGAAAATTCTATCCTCTCCTAATCTCGTTTGTCAGAAACCCTTTTAGACGATGTTTAAATGAAGTTATCTAGGAAGATGGATATCGTAGCCGGTTATGAAACTAATAGGCTAAAAGATAAGGAGATACCCACATAGGGTGATGGTTTATGCGATTAAAATATAAAAGAATCACTAATGACTTAATCAGACCACATGGTTTGAACCATCATAATTAATAGGAACATGATTGATCGAACAAGAAAATAATGGTTGATTTTGGAGTTCTCATAAAATTTTGTTCCATTGATGTAAATACTTAAAGCTAGATGAATATTTATATTAGTATCCATGAAAACTAGGGGGATTTAGCCTATACATTATCTACATACCCATCTAGTAGTTTGATAAAGATTTTAACAAATGATACAAAATCTGTAAATGTGATTAACTAACGAGTGATTGATTAGTATGAGTAATTTCTGAAAACTTTAATATTTATAAGTAGACAAATGTAAGTCTTGTTGAGAGTGGGCCAAATCTGGATTCTTCATCGGATCAATTGACACTTGCCCGCTTGCACATTAGGATGCATAAAAATGTTAATATCTACAGATGTGGCTGCAACATAACATATGTAAGTAAATTGCTCATTTATACCGTTAAATATTCGTTATAAACAATAAGATCCTGTAGCGATGACATTTTGAAGACCTATAGTGACGGTTTGCCGTCACTATAGCCTAAAATGAGTTATACCGACGACATTTAGTCTCTAATGTAACATCCGCCTATTTTCAAAGTATAAACCCAAACCCAAACTCATTTGAATCAATCTTGCGAATCAAATTCATTATTTAGTCATTTTATTTATTTTTGTGTTCCAAAAACAATAAATATATCACTTAATCAATTTAACTTAAATTCTATAATTTATATAATAAATTTTATAAATGTTAAAAGGTTATTAATATGTATAAGATTTTAAAATATTCAACTAAAATGAATAATCAAATTACAAGTTCTTGTAAAATTTATAAAGTCTATAAAGATTTTATAAAAAAATAAGTTCTTAAATTAAAGTCTTAATAAATTTAATGTTTAAATTGTAATTATTCTTTTTATTCATTTAAAATATTTAATTTTATATTTATTTCAAATTCTAATCATAATCCCTTTTGAAAGACATGTAACTCATCATTAACACCATTCATAACATTCTCCTAACCTCTAACTATAAAAGCAAAGTTTAGGCATCACTTTTTATTTGCTAATTCTCTAAAAATCACACTAACAAATCTTTCTTTTATTCTTTGGTTTTGATCAAATTCAATAAATTTTCTTTTATAAGTAATTTCAAGAAGTTTTCAAGACTAAGATAATCTTATATTACTTTATATTATATATTTTTATATTGTTTCAATCATCCTGAATTCAATTGTTCTCATGACTTTATATTTTTACTTTTATTTTTTCTTCTGCTAATATCTTTTAATTTTAGTCATTATCATTTGATCATTAACCTTCTAACTTTCACTAATCTTATAATAATTAGTAATATTCCTAAATCAAGCTAAGAACACACTAACGTAAACAAAGAATCTCGTTTACATATGGACGAAAATGTCGCCGCATTAGGTTATTTCACAAGATTATTTTTCTAAATGATGGTGATGCCAAAGTATTGAAATATTTTTTTATAACTCAAATGAGATCTAATATATCATATATCAACATAATAAATTTGTTCTAACCCGTTTCATGCTTTAGCAATTTTAAAAGTGCACATAAGTGTCTTACTATATATTTGGCAGAATATAGTCTGACTTCAACTAACTATAACTTGGTCATAACAAACTAAACTTGAGTAAAATCGGACTCCAATATAAATTTCATTGAATTACCTTTTTAACGATAGTTTATACGTCTTCAAACTCAATCAGACGACTCAAAAATAACCTTCACAAGATAAGTGCGCATTTTAGTACCTTCAGTCTTGTGCTGTTGTTTTGACCTATTTAAAGACCTTTTCATAAAAATATTTCTGAATGAAAGTTGTTCGGGAGACTTTCAACTAGTCAACTATGAATTTTTATAATTTTATAAAACTGTTTTCTATTTTTAATACATGTTCAAACACATTCCAAATATTATGTCCAGAACTTAAATTTGATGCAATAATCCTTTTTCAATCTACCTTTCGCTTTTTAGCATTATCTAAACGTCATAACTTCTTGTAATGAATTTTAACCTCAAGTTATTGTTTTTTTATCATTTAGGACATCACATTTGACTCTTGACATCTAAGTTTTTTATGTACTCTACAACCATCATTATACTTGTGAGTTTTCCATGCCCCATTTTTACTTTATTTCACATATTTTAGGGTGAAACATGTTAACCTTATAAACTTACACGTGTAAGAATCTTAATACTTGTAAATGCACATGCAATTCATCTTTACTTTTTGTCATGGTTATTTGTAATATTGTGAGTCTTATATGATGAACATTATATGTTGACAATCTTTAGATATTGCTAGCCTGACGACGTCATAGATCTACAGGCCTGACAAGTCTATTTGGTGCTAAAGCCGAGGTTATTGCCGGCTCTTGATAATGTATGTTTGTTTATCATGGGAACCAAGTACACTTAGCTAATCATTATATACTTGTAACTTATTCTTGGTCGAGGTTTGATTGTAGCTATATGTATCTATAAACTTGCATAAATCGTAAATATTAACATGAATTGCTACTTGTAAACTAATATATATATATATATATATATATATGTATGTGTATGTATGTATGTATGTATGTATGTATGTATGTAGTATGTATGTATGTATGTATGTATGTATGTATGTATGTGTGTATGTATGTATGTATGTTTAACCCATGGAAACTCATCAACTTTCAAAATTACCTTTTATTTTTATATGTTTTAGGATTACTACTTGAGAAGTTCTTCTTGTTCATATAGGACTTGAACTTAGTTTAACTAAATATCTTATGTTGTTGTTTAAATCTTTGTTATATTGTAATAACTTAATTGTCTAGTTTTATTCAATGAAAAATGGCATTTAATATTATTTCAACTTATTTAGTTCCATGAGCTATGAATAATCATTTCATATTCGTCCGCCTCGATGATTTCACCGTTAGTCGGGGTGTGACAGATTGGTATCAAAGCCACAGTTATAGGGAATTAGGTTACTAGAAATGGAATGACTTAGACTATAACTATGTACCGTTACACATGAGTTCTCTCATGTATTTTACATGCTTAGATAGGATTTTATGTCTTACATGCTTATCCATGCTTATATGATTATATGCCTTATGTGTTCTCTCATAGATTTGTTGTTATAGGCTGAAAACGTCGTCACTACAAGAATCCTTAGTATAAGTGGACCTACAACGACATTTAGTTACTATAAGTCAGTGCTAATTCCTGATTTTTAATTTACTTACTAATATATAACTTATAGCGATGATATGTGGTTGCTATAGCCTGATATAAAACAAAACAAAATAAATCATATTTTATCTATAGACATGATATGTAGTCACTATAAATTTAAATATAAAAATAAATTGAACTTAGGGTTACTAATATTTATCTATTTTTTATTTTTTATTTTTCTGGGTTTTTTAATACTTAAATATATCAAACCATTACCATAAAAACACAATTAAAACCATAACCATTACATAAAAATCACAAAATGTTAAAAGTACCATACATATTAAAGATTTAAAGTCTATAAAAATTGTTCAAAATATCATTGCATAAACGCTAACCTAAACCACCTAATCACTTGAATACCTATATATATTGTGATGAATATATTGAGGTTGATCTTTATTTTGTGAACTGTCAAAGTTTTGGTTATGGTTTTATATATAACTAGCTTTAGTAAACTTATTTGTTATACGAATTAAAAAAATAAAATATTAATATAATAAAATTTATAATTATAAAATTATATATTAAGATATGATATGATTAAAATTAGAAATAAAAAATGATTATAAGTAACAAAACAATTATGTCATTTTTTTAAATGTTTTAAATTTTTTCTTAATTAGAAATAAATTAATAAATAGATCTCTTTCGTAATAATTAAATTTTAAAAAGTGGTAAATAATATTATAAATAACTAAGGTAATTATTTAATAACAGAGAAAGGAAGAACAATTTTAATGAGAATAATTGTGTAATTGACATGTGTCATCTCAAAATACATTTTTATTAAAGTATGAAGATGAAGATTATGTGTTTTTTATTCTGTCGAGATTCCTTCGGTGATTCCATTAGTAAAACAATATAACTATTTAATGATGGATTATTCACTACCACTTAACCAATGGACTTTCACTAACAAATATCGTCATAACCACACGTCCTTCTCAAACCCTCTTAACCTACATACTTTCACACCCAACTCTTCTCTATTAATTATAATACATACACCTACACCATGAATACAAACAATCCCCAAAACAATGTCAACCTAACTTGGTCTACCTACACGTTGTGAGGAACTGACCTAACGATTGGACTGATGAACAATGATGAACAAGTGTTGGATTTCGCCCTCCCCGAGCATGAGTTGGGGTTTTTCTTCATTCATAATTGTTATAATGTTTACGACATCATGTTTAATTCTCTTGCACTTTTCTTTTGATAATGTTTTGTACATTATTTAAATTGTTAGATAATGTTAGGTTTTTTATAGTTTATTATTACTTTACTATATATAATTATTGTTTATTTAATTTGTTCTTATGTTTTAATTAATTAATTAAAATAAATTTAAAACATCGAACGTTGAATAAATGAATTGAATTTGTTTGAATGAGAGCTATTTACGTATGAAAATGAAAGTTTAGCTGGAGTTGAATAGTGTGACGCGACGCTAATTTAGATGAAAGAATTGTGAGGGAGTGTGGTTCTAGAATGACCACTTTATGGCTTGTTACCACTAGGTAACCAATCAGATGATTTGCCTTTCGGGTGAAAGAAAGCTAACTAGATGACTAACAATTAGGTAACTGATTAAATATCGCTAATCACATACTATTAGGAGGATTCTTTTAACAATCCCTATATATACATTTTAATTCCAAATCTATAACTTACAATAAAAAAAGATTTTTCTTAAAACACATGCTATCATTCTGTCATATTAAATGACACATGTTATGATTTTAACATATTAAAAAAATTATTTTCATGTCTCTCTCTCATGATAAATAAGAAAATTATAAAAATAATTAATTTAACTTTTCTTTTTAACTAAAATATGTTAAAACAAATATATTTATATGTGTGTTTTTTGTCTCTTTCATATTAAATGATAATTATTGTAAATAACTAAAATTTAAACATATAAAATATAAATTTTGTTATTTTAATACTTTATTAATACATAATAAATATAGAGTAATAATTTCTAATTCATTATATGTTATAACTTTTAAATATTCCTTATATATTTATTCTACCAATGAATAATAACATTTAGAAAATAAAATATTTATAAAACTAATGATTTTAAATATATTTTTATTTATTCTACTAATGTATTACATGAAATCTAATCTAGTCATATAATATAGTATAGTAAAAATACAAAACTTTCCATTTTATTAATAAAATTTGTTCGTTCAACAACCTGAAGAAAATAAAAAGTACCAACAATAAAGAAAACAAAACCTAGGCTTTTCTTTCAATAAAATAAAAACTTGCTGAAAAAGAGAAAACTAATATAAAACTCAAACTTTCAATAAATATCATGCAGATCCACATGATCATGATCTTCTATTATTCGTTCTTAACACACAAGAAATTAAAAAATATAGATCTTACATTCTCAAACATAACATATTAACCTTCATTACACAAAATGAATTCGAAGTATGTGATATGCAAAAGATTCAACACCCTTATGCCATACTACACTCTTTGGGAAACCCTTGTGGAAATCTCTTGGTATCTGAACAGTAGTTGTAGATCATGTAATTCTTCTGCACCCATTTCAGCCTCTGCTGCTTTGTGTTATCCAACTCCTCCGACAACCACGCCGGATTACCGCCCGAAGACCCCGAACCACTGCAAGATGATTTCCCAGAAGTCACAACACAAGCATCAGCCTTGAAGTTTCTGTATGAAGCAGTGAAAGGAGCATGACTCCAATCGGTCTTCACAAGCCCACCCCTAGTGGCCCAATCATCAGCATTCCATAAGCTGGAGTGAATTCTCATCGGTTGATCTTTTAGGTATGGTACTCCGATCGATTCGAAATTCTTGAACTCTCTAATGGGTGTTCCATCAACAGAAAACCTGAACGTTGATGATACAAAGATCAGTGAAAAGGTAGATGAAGAAAAGAATTGATCTGATCTATTGTACACACTATACAGTGAGTTAGTAATACTTACACGATGTGTTTTGGTTCCATAAGATGGAATACGTGTGGAAATCAGCAGTTGGGTCGAACCATAGGTGGAATTGTTGCTCTCTGTTGCCTTTACCTTGGCTAAACACATTTGTATGTAGAGTGTATGGATCACCACTTAAGTTACCCAAGAACTCGAAGTCGATCTCGTCCCAGTTTGATCCTTTTGAAGACAACTGCAAAACAATCACAAGAACCCATGTTTAATTTGCATCTTTCTTTCGCATAAATCATAAGCCATTGGGTCAAACTAAAAGCAACATCTTTATATATCAAGATTAAGGAAATGTTTGTCTTTATGTTATCTCCTCAGACCCTACTCGGATCTTTCTAGATACATTTGTTTGTTTGCTTGCTTCATAAAAGTCACAAATAACCTAGACGTTAATTAATTAAATACAAACTTACATAGTATGCGGTTACAGTGCCAGCAGAGTTGCCAGGAACAAGCTTGAGTTGCATATCGATTTTGCCATACATGTACTCATTTCTTGATTCGAATCCCGAGCCGGATGTTTTATCAAGGGAGAGCGTTAAGAGATCGCTGTTAACTATTTTACCACGACCATCGCCCCAAGTGATATCGAACTCATCATAAAAATTAGCCGAAACAAGTGAGCTACCAATTAGAATATGACCACCAAGTACAAACTTGGAAGCCCGGAAGAAAAAGAAGAAAACCTCATATTCAATAATATTTGTTTCTATATGTTTTTTGTTTAGTTGATTGTAGTGAAGATAAAAGGCATCAAAGGGTGGTATTTATAAGGTGTTTTGGACGTGAAGGAAGGTCAGAAGGAAGGTGAGACTATAGAAGTCTAGAAGTACGTAATAATCGATCATAAGTTGGTGATGAAGATATGGTTGTATAACAGCTGGAACGTGTGGCAATAATATTTAGACGTAGTAGGAAGATGGTGCGTGCACTTTTGTTTTAATAAAATTGAAAGGTATTAGTGACGGTGGTGTGGGTCACTTCGATACCAATTTCATCAATAGCAACGAATATATATGAATTATGATCATAACGCGGTTTTGTTGAAATTTTGTGGTGCTTTTGATCACCGCGAACAATCTTTTTGTTTTGAAAATTGTGGTACTTTTTCTTTGCAATTTCGTTGCGAATCTATTAATTTTTTCATCGATAACATAAAGTTAATTTATGAAAATTTAAATTAATGATGTCTACAAGTATATAGTAATGACGATAATTGATCTTGCAACTCTCACTGATTACCTTAGCATTCGATTATGGATACCGTGAAATGCATTTGTTAAAATTTGTCTTGAGTTTGCCTTCTCTTGAGCTAGTGATAATATGAAGAAAAAAAACAAAATTAATTTGTAATACATATTGTTAAAACATGACCGAAATAATTACAATAAAAAATAATTCCAACACATGATGGTCATCACACATCTAGGCTCGCTCTGACTTATCACTAATTTTGTAATATCATGTTGATATTTCTTTAGCTACTCCTATCATCTTGCATGTATTTGCATAATTGTAGAATACTAAAATCAGATGCTGCTGAAAAATTATTTTAGTTACGAGAATCAAATTTTCTCGTTTTAGCCGGATCATATCGATTAAGGTGATGTAGCTGAGCGATCACCTTATTCGCGTCGTTTCTTCTTAAATGAGATTAATTCTTCTCCGGTTTGAGAATGTGATAGAGAAAATGTCCAACACTGAGGATTCAACTTTTATTTCATCGGGTTATTTAAGGGATTACATGGGTTGAGTTGGGCTGGGCCGGGTATTGGTAATCTCACGCTCATGCCAGAGCTGATATCTTGTTTTACGTCCAGCCCATTACCTGTCGGGTATTAGTCGGGTAATTACCCATTAGGATTGGGCATACCTATGGATATCGGGTATACTCCTTAGCAGGGTATACTCTTTAGCATCGGGTTACGGACTTACCCATGGATATTGACCAATCTCTGTCTGTTTTATTTATGCAATTTCTTTTTTATACATTTAAGTAGCCAATTTAAATATTAAATTTGATCATCTTTATAAAATTATGTAATAAAAACTATAATATTATCTTGACTTGGTAAATTCAACATTAAAAATAGTTATAACAAACTGCTTAAACTTTCTTTTAGAAATTTCAAAAATACGACAACATATAAGTGTTTTGAAATTTCACATCTAAATAATTACAAGTATTTTCTTATCATAAAGTTTCATATTCAAAATACACATCTAATGAAAAAAAATCAGTACATTTGGTTTTCATATAAAAATAAATAAATAACTCCAAGTCTATTTTCGGCTAAACAGGTATACGGTTTCAAGTAATTTGGCCGCTTATTACCTAATCTTATACCCGTCCTACACCCGAGAAAGAAAATTTAAACTAATCTCATACGCGGCCCAATACCCCTTAGGCTTCTAGTATACCGGTCTCATATGTTAAGGGTTTTGAGGGCTCGGGTTTAGTATCATCCCTCTCGATGAAAACCCCTAGTTCTATGAATTATCAATAATGTAAATCTCATAGTTACTAAACAAATTCTTAAAATTTTTATCCATGGGAGCTAATAAATAGTTTTTTCCAACACATTTCTCCTGAAAAATTTGTATCTCTACAACTACATATGAAATGGTTAACAAAAAGAATATATGATTAATTAATTTAATAGTGTATGGAATCAAATTACAAGTGATCTTGCTCAACTACTAAACTTATATCAAATCTTTTACCTAATAAAGAATTGAAAATCATAATTATTGTGATTAGTTACGTTTATGTTTGATAATTATATGGTAGCGTATTTATTCACTACCAGCTTAAATTTTTACTATTTTCGATTATACTTTTTAGTTGTGCTTATTTAACCTATGGTTTAATATAATGCTATTAAAAACCGAGCCACTATAAGCTAAAACAAAACTTAATAGTGAAACATAATACGTTATTTTTAATTTTCTTCACAACAGTGTAATATTTTTTGTTTCTAATATACCATTGCAATATATTATTTCTATTTACATTTTTGTGTAAATTTATTTTAAACCCGGCCCGGTCGTCGCAACACATGAAAAAACCTACTACTTCTTTGACTTGCAAAATATGCAAAATATCAATGATGTAAATCTTTGAGTGCTAATTAATGTGTGTGTGCACACGTGCGTGCATGTGTGTGTTTGTGTGTGTCTTTTAGTAATTGGAGACGCACAAAGCAAAGCATGTGAACGTCTTGAAAATTGAAAACATCTAGGCTTTAAATAGGTATAACCCGGAACTTAAAACATACTTACAAGGCCTCGTAAGATCTCGATTCTTTGAAAACGAGATTTAGGGTTTAAAAAAGGTGTTTTAAAAAAACGTGTGAACTTAAGGATTATGATCGCCTTATATTGTCTATGCCTGAACGAATCTCAAAATAGGTATTATACAATCAGGAATGTTTTAGTTTTAGTTACAATTCGTATGTTTTGATCTAATATCAGTTTTGATGTCTATTGCAGTTAATTTTGTGTTCAGTGCTGTCCAACATGGTTTTGATGTTCAAAGTGGCTTATTTTTTGTGTATTGTGTTTCATATTTATATAGGGAATCTCATATGCAGATCAATCATTTGCTTGAAGTCAAATGATTTGTTTGTTAGGTTGATTTTGTTGGTTCATTTGTTCGATTGTTAGGTTGATTTTGTTAGTTGGTTTCAATTGATTAGGTTTATCATAGGTGGTGTATATGGTTTTTGATGTTTTCGAAGGGTTTGCATCGAAATCTTGAAGCTAGCTAGCATAGTATAGATTAAATTATAGTTAATAGGTTAGCATCCAATACTTAAACAATCATGTGAAAGTGTACTTAGTGGTGTTTGATCATAAGCAAGTAAAAATATATGTATAAATATATAAGAAAATAAAATATAACAAAAATATCTATTATGTCACTTACGAGACTTAATTCATGACGTATGTTATGAGCGACCAAATCAGACGGAAATTCACAAATTTTACGAAATTATTTATAATCATTTAAAGAGATATTATGTAATCTCTACTTTTGGTAAAACACGATATCATTGTTTAAGATGTTCCGTGATAAGACCACGGAGTAGATTTCAGGACCGCAATTGGCTAATTTTTGTTTAATACGATTGTGAAAACCACTAAACTTGAGCTTAGAACCCAAATGCTTCCAAAGAATTCTCTAAAACTGACGAACAAATTTCACATCACGGTCAACTTAGGGACCCCATGGAGCTTAACAATTTCGGCAAAATGCAAATGGGTAATTTGACTAGTATCATAGGTTTTGCGCACGATACAAAATGTGACATTTTTCTAACCGCTAAATAACCACCATCATCGAATACTTGTGTCTTTGTGTACAAGGAAGACACTTAATAAATCAATACTAAATTCTTCCCACGGAGTGTTCGGAACAGGAGCGGTGTATATAACATGATCTCAGAACAAAAGCTTTTGGTGATGTGACATGAGCGACATTATTGTATTATTCGAGCCACATCCTTATTGTAAGGATTCGTTTTCGGAAAACCTTACAGTTGATTAATCATAACATAAAATCACTTTATAGACAAAACGTTGCAGCAGACTTAAATATATATTTAACTAAAACTTGTAGGTCATATTGTAATCATACATTTGTCTTCTAAATAGAATAAAAACATTATATTTTTCAAATTAAACTAAATGCTTTCATAAATATGGATATCATTCATCGCACGCCAAGTAGCTTCCATCTTTGTGTCATCCCGAGCATCATCCTTCACCGGCCAACTATTATGCATAAAAGTCAGTTTTACTGAGTAAGTTCTAGTTTTAAGTAATATAAGAAATTATAAACTTTTTAAATGATTTCATACGTAAAAATGTGACCTTTATGTAATTCTTTTCAAAACCCTAGAACCCGGGTTTGACCTACAGAGGTGTTTAGAGGCCGATCCTTACCTGAATTTCTTGCTCATTTCTTGTAGTTTGATGCTCTAACACTTAGATCTTCAATCTTATAATCAATGAAGCTTCAAATCTTGAGTTTTCTTTACTTCTCTATGTACTCTCTCTCTCTCTTTAGAAGTTGGTGGCTAGGGTTGCAAATGAAAACGATGGTGGCTGATTAGGTGGTTTAAGTGGCTGATTATAGGCCTTTAACTACTTAAATCACTGGCCCATGACCCATTTTCTTTCTTTATTTTTATTAAACATCCTTAATTAAGCCCATTATAATTAAATAGCTTGTTTCGACTATCCGGGGAGTTACACTCATGCATATATATTAGGCCAATGGAACCTATCTCACATGAGTATGAGTGTCTTGTCACAACATAAATGTCCAGCCAGGCCGCCTTGATGTTGTTCTAAAACAATGGTGTCTTGAAATGAGCATTTACGTACGCATACGCAAGTACCCTCAAAGAAGAAACCCTTAATAAGAGTAAACTTATGAGACCAAGACTGTCGACAACGTTTCCACATGTAGACAATGTTGGGGTCGCCGGATATAAGCATCAAAAGGTAATCGTGTCTTGAAACCCTTTAACGTCTTCATCGTCACTCTTCATCAACAACATCATATCTTCATCATCGTCTTCATCTTTGTCACTATGAACCTTTGTTCCTTTGATCGATAATTGCAAAAACCTCAAAAGTATAAACTTATTTGATTTCAGTTTTGCACACATTGAAATCGTGTTAATATAATTTTCATTAGGTTCAAAACTTAAACCAATTACGCCACTATCTTCATCTCCATGAACTATATCATCTTCTTTTTCGGTATCATCTTATCTTTAATTCTTCTTCATCGTAAACAAAAGATAAATATATATGATTCCTGAGTTTTATAACTTTCATTAGAACTTTGATTTTGATTTGTTATATTAATGGTAAGATGATGATATGATAAAGGAAAATCTCGGATTCAACTCCTTGTAATCAACATCTTTGAAAAATCCATAACTAACATAACTAAAAAGAGTGAAAAAAGGAAAACAACAATTCATAATTATGATCTTACATTACCTATCACATATACCTTGACAAATCCGTTAACCAAAACTCACATGTCATTACAACAATATGCATGTTAGTAACTAGTCATTACAACAATATGGTGGTTTGTAATCTTACCACAACAGATCCACATATATCAAACATCTTTAATAGTCACAAATTCTCCACTGATCGATCTAACACTGACATGGTGTTTCAAATGTCACATTCTCACTTAACATAGTAATAACTCGTATTTAGAGGGAAATGAAGCATACCAATGAAACTAAGAGCTTTGAAGCACGTCTTTTAGCAAAAGGACGCCATACAGTTTAAATATAACCCTCATGTGGCTTCCCAAACATCCCCTCAGGCACAAATTCAAGAGATAGAGAGGCAGAGTTTGGTTGTGGAGAGAGAGAGAGTCGAGTTAAGGTGAAAATGATGAAAGAATCAAATTTGTGGTCTTTTAAACCGAGTCTACCCTATTGGGCACCTTCGCATCTTTATAATAGGATATTCCTTGCAGACCCTTATGTTTAACCTTATCGGTTCGTGACGACATTAGCAAACCGTTACCTTATTTTCCTCGACGGTCCGCTATGAAACTCCAATTTTTGATTTTGAACCCCGTTTTTGCATATCGTTATAACCATGTGTAAGACCCATAGCAATCCGTTACGATCCATTATTCAAAATTCCTTTGACATTTTTTTCTTTTTAAATATCCTCATTCTTATTATTTGTACGTGACTTTATCCATTGGGTCACACTTGTGTTCATAGCTTATAACAATTCTCCTTTTAGTTTTCAAGTCTCTTAATGTGAAGAACCTAAAAATAGGGTTAGGCAAAATTAGTTTATTTAATGTATATTATATATAAGTTATGAATAATTATATACACATATATATTAAAATTATACGTATGCATGTTTACATACATACCTTATGTATGCATGAGCCATCTTTTGTTAAATACATATGTGTATTATGTGTTTATGTGTATATATGTTGCATGTATGTATGGTTACATGCATGCACAACCTTTTACGTATAAATGTATCCATATTCATAAATCTTTTGTTACCAAACATTAAGTGATCAAAGAAACTCAACCATAAAACACCAAACAAACACCAATGATACAAAAACACAACCCAAACAACATCTCAATACAAGATAATTAACATTGAAACAAATCTAAGTAGACCTCATACACTTAAACCTCAAACTTAAGCACTCAAGTCTCGGTTCATTAGGCGATTAAGCAACCCGATTAAAACACCCTAAGTATTAGTTAAATCTTGTAATAATGACATGATGACTCATTAAGTTCCTTGAATGCCACCTAGCCCCACCATGACACCAATCCACCTCCTTACACTGCCACCTAATCGGACCATCCACCAAGCCGCCACCTTAACAACCTATGAAGACCAACTAATACAAGCTATGTGCCAAATCATTACTCTAAGCATAGAGTTCATCATGACCAGCTCCACTATAAACCTCTCGGCCGAAGGATTGTCCTATTACAACCATCACATTCAAACTTCATACACCACCTTCACTTCACTCCCGGTTAAGACCATAACCAAACACCACCACAACACCCTCGGTCATCTCCATTCCTAACCTCACGGTTACCTTCATCCCTTCTCTAAGTTCTCGATCTTCACCACAATCAACCATCATCATCTTCCATCCGGTTGTCACAAGAAGAACAAGACGTGGTAACTTTCGCTTAACTTGGTTCGACAGAGAAAGAAGCTACCATCAGTTATTCCCACCTTTTTTCATTATCAAAATCAAGGTTTCATTCTCTAAACCATATCTAGTTAAGATTACAAAGACTATGCATATGTTTAAACAAACACATATGATTAACTCTTATGATTTAACATCCCAAAGATTTTATAAATCTTACTTATATATTAACCTTATTCAAGAAGCAGTAAGAAAGATCTTATGAGTGTAAATGAATAAATAAATAAAGATAACTAAAAGATATAAAAAAGAAATTATCAACTAAGGGTTAAAATTCTATGTGCAAATTGTTAAATTTAGTTTATTATGTTATAGACTATAATTGTAGAAACAAACATTGAAAATATGTTTATAATATTAAGAAATATACTTCTGCAAATTTTGATGACATTCCTATGAGTGAAATAATTTATATAAATTATTTAAGTATTTGAAATAAAAATCTTTGCTGGAAGAATTGAACCTGGAATAAAGTTGAGGAAACTATATGTTGACTCTTATGATTTATGGGATTTACAGAAAAAGTTTCATGACCTAGCTTGAAGTTATAAGCAAGTTATGAATTTTGAAATTTTCTGCCATATAAAAATCAGAAAAAATACTTTAACTTTACAATAAATTATGAGAAAATTACAGAGAATATGAAAAGCTGAAAAGAACATTTTTTACGAAAATAGGAATTTTTGGACATATTCTGATATTTTTACTAAATACTAGTAAAATAATGAAAATCATAAAAATTAACTCTGCTATGATTTAAGATTTGGAAAAATTTTGAAGAGTTATAAATATTGTACCAAATATTCTGATCAAGTTTGAGAATTTTTAGAAACTAGAAGGTAATTTTAACAATTTATTTGATTATTCCAAAATTTATAGGAAATAAACTGTAAATAATTAAAATATGAAATCTGAGTATGTTATGTTTTATTTCTTTACCTATTTATTGTAACAATTTTGATATTATTTGAGATACTGAAAATTTTAAAGAAAAATATTTATGTTTTCTAAACTATAAATATTTTGTTTATAGATGATTTGTTGGAGTAAAGGTGAAATTCATAGCCCCATTTTGATTTTTATAAACTTTTGGGGGAAAAAGCATACTATTGATTTTTATGATTGATGCAAACTTTTGAGTTATACTGTCAATTATGTTACAACCATTCATTCGGATGTGGAACCGTTGGATAATATAGGTAGCATTACTTAGGAAATAATTTCATGCACCAACTGAGTGTTGTGATGCTATATTATCTGATTTATGAATTATGTTATGATAGTATGGTTGATCTGATTATTAAGTAAGGTTTGGTTGTATATGATGCATCAATAATACTTTGTGTAAGATAAACCTATGAACTCACCAACATTATGTTGACTATTTTGAGTATGCTTTTTCAGGAATTCATCATGTCTAATAGCTTAATGTTCTCTTTTGATGTGTATAACGACTGGGGAGAAGTAATGGGGAAAGTCTATATGAATCTAACTGTGAATATGTATGATCTCAGCATATCGGTGGACGCTCATTTCCACCGTTACTAAATATGTAGCAGTTAAAAATTATGTTGTAATAGGATTATATTTAGATCAAATTTTGACTATCATGATTTAATGTAATCCTAACCTTATTATTACCTTATGAATTATGTTATGTCTATTTTGATATATGTTGTTGTGCTATCTGATAAACTCTGTTAATCAATGAGTTCTGTACATACACGTCACACCCAAATAATTATCTCACACTTCCGCCGGGATGTAACACGTAAAGGCGTCAAATTGTATACATCATGCAACCACTTAGAAGATTCCTTTGTTTTCAATAAACAGTCGCTACCCCATGGTATGTGTCATTTTTCTACAAAAGATAGGAGAGCACTCCTTCTCCAAAGTCATGGGGCATTTTATCAAGTTCTTTTGACATGTTTGTTTTAATCGTTCTAGTATTTTTTTCAGTTGTGTCAATTTGGGGTACGTGTCAGTTCACTAGGTAAATTGCCCTTTCAATTCAAAGTTTTTATCCTAAGAGTTTCAACCTTGTTGACTATGACCACATTCGTGACTGCAAATAGACTCGCGACTATAGTAGGATGTACGCTTTACGACTTTCGCAAACCTACTCTAATCAAAAGACTAAAGACTCCTACTAAAGATTCCAAGGGTGAGCACAAAAATGAGAAAGGCTTATATAGTTAAATTATTAATTTTAAAAAATAAACATAAATACTATTTATTCTATAGATACTTTACTTTTGAAATCACCACACTTGTATTATACAAAATTTGGAGTCACAACCATTCGATCAGCACTACACCATTTTATCATGTGCTTTGAAACATTCATCTATTTAGTTGTAATTATAATCACACTTGATTTATTGCTAACATCCATTATATATTTGTGAGGTTTAATCTTCTAGACAAATTATATTATATTATATGATAAAACCAATATGAGGAATAGTTAGTTTTTGATGTTCTACGGTTTAGTGACATGAATTTCTTTTTTTCTAACCATTATGTTTAAAGGGAGACAAACCCAATTTATACTTTTTGATTTGGCAACCGATCGGCTTCTTTGGTGGTGCCAGAGGCGGTGGTCGCTCCAGCCTGGCCGTTGTTTCCCGTTTCCTGTGCGCCGTCTCTAATGGCTATACGACTTGTAAAGGTGAGTGGGCTTCATCTCTATCTTTGTAGATGAGAACCCCATCCCCTGCATGTGGCGGTGGTCCGTTCGCCTCCCATGGCCACTGTGTGCTGCTGTTGCCGTCTCAGGGATCTAATCCACCCATCGCTGTGGATGTGGTTGATGAGGTTGCCCTGATATTTGCTCTTATTAGGTTTCCCCGTTACTATTGTCGATGGCGGTGGTCGCGGTGGTTATGTCGTTTTGGTCAGGTGCATGTTGTGTGCGATCTTTGTTTAAGATTGCAATGGTAGAAATGTTTTTCCCCAAGACCTTGCTTCCTGCTGATGCTATCATGAGGACCTCTCATGGTAGCCAAACATCAATGCCTATGCAAAAACTCTCATCTTTCATTTACAAATTACTAGTTACAAGGAATAGGAATATGAATATGAATATGAATAGAATAAATAATCCAATCTTCAATCTTAAATACATCAAACGATATTGTATGACAGAATCCTGCTTATGCCATTCTGCACTCCGGAGGGTAACCTTGAGGAAACCTCTTGGAATCGGAGCAGTAGTTATAGATCATGTAATTCTTCTGCACCCATCTCAGCCTCTCCTGCTTCGTGTTATCCAACTCCTCGGACAACCACGCCTCATTACCACCCGAAGACCCACCGCACGACGACTTCCCAGAAGCCACAACACAAGCATCCGCCTTGAAGTTCCTGTATGAAGCTGTGAAAGGAGCCTGACTCCAGTCAGTCTTCACAAGCCCACCCCTTGTCGCCCAATCGTCTGCGTTCCATAAGCTCGAGTGTATCCTCATCGCCTGATCCTTCGGGAACGGCACCCCCATCGATTCAGCATTCTTGAACTCTCTAATAGGCGTTCCATCAACAGAAAATCTGAAATTACATAAAACAATAATTATAAGTAAACACAAGTTTCATCAACCCAATTAAAGACGGTTTATTATCAACTTTATAATATTGCTTACATGATGCGTTGAGGGTTCCATAGGATGGAATACGTGTGGAAATCAGCAGTCGGGTCGAACCACAGGTAAAACTGCTGCTCCCTGTTGCCTTTACCTTGGCTAACACATTGTATGCAAAATGTAAGGATCACCGCTCAAGTTTCCCAAGAACTCGAAGTCGATTTCATCCCAATTCGCTCCTTTCGAAGACAACTGCAACATATGCAAACATAACGATGTATTATTATCTATCAGTTGTGTAAACTATTTCACCCACCCTAGCTCTTTTATAACTTGAAATAAGTAGCTGGTAGGTAGCATGGTACGTACATAATATGCAGTGACGGTGCCCGCTGAATTGCCGGGGACGAGCTTGAGCTGCATATCGATTTTGCCAAACAAGTACTCGTTTCTCGACTCGAAGCCGGATCCCGATGATTTATCAAGAGAAGTGTTAAGAGATCGTTGTTGATGATCTTACCTCGACCATCACCCCAAGTGATATCAAACTCGTTGTAGAAATCAGCACAAGTGCTACCTATGAAGATGATCACTAGTAGGGAATATACTGAAAAGCAGAGATGTAGGAGAGAAATTAGCCATTTGAATAATGAATGTAATTGTTTTGTGAATTCAATTGTTATAATTGGATTGAATGTGAAAGATGTGAGAATTGTGCTGGTATTTATAGGAGGTGTGAAGTTTGTAGGAAGGGGAGATATGTAGTGATATTACAGCTGGTGATAGCGTGTGACAGTGGGATCATTAAAATTGTTGGGAAAGAGACATGGGTTTATTATTTTATGTTATGTTATTTAGTGATGAAATCTAGAAAAGTTCATTTAGTGACGGGTGCATGAGTTAGAGGACGCGTTTCTTATTGTTTTCATCGAAGGTTATTATTTTAAATTTGTAAGCATTAGGTGATATGGCAATTGTATGATGATATCTAGGCACATAGAAGAAGTCAAAGTTTAGTAGCCAGTCAAGAACCACTAAGATAAGGTTACTTAACAAAAGAAGAGTATGAAAAGACATTTTTTATTTAATTTTTCATAAAACTATTCAAAACATTGACGGGAAATAAGATGTGTCACAACCTTTTTTTGATAGCAAAACAAATCCTATTAAAGGTTAACTTTACAATTTAGAGGCTGACAAATTGCTCTCTACGATCCATTGAATCATGTTCATAAAATCCAAAGTCTGTGGAGCTAGAAAACCAAATTAGTTAAAAGGCAAAAGAGATAAACAAGTTTTGATTCTCTAAGCAAGTTTTTTCACGTTATGATTCTCTAAACAAATTTTCTTATGTTTACCAAATTGTTAGATTTTGCATTCAACACAGTCTCGCCTATAGTAATGTTTATTTATGCTTGTTCATTTACATATGTTCGTATTCATTTATTTATCCATTTGAATTATATGATCTAGATGATACTCATACTTTAACAGTTTAACTTGAACAACGTAACACCTCAAAATTAGGTACCATAATTTCAATTAGAAATAATAAAATTTAGTACATTTATGATGATTGACAATTATTCATTTTACCATCTCATAAATAGGACCAAAAAGTCAAGAAAATTGATTTTTATTGTTAAAAGCGTATTATCTAACTTTGTGATAGAAGGCTACTAGTTCAAACATGAGAGATCAACTTTGGTCACTTAAAAAGACAGAAAACTAGAATGCCGACTTAGTGACCGGTTCTCTTCCAAAACATTGGTTGTTTTAACTAAAATCTATGGACTTGTAAAACCTCAAAAACTAGTTGCCTAACATATATATTATAATTTAATTATTCACATAAAATATTAATATTTAAGCCACCGAAAGACTTTTTTTCGAATTATTTATGATTGGCTTCGATGACACCAACCAAAGGCGCGTTTTAATAAGCGACAGTACCGACACAAACACCCGTACGAATAAAAATCACACATAGATCCTACCTAGGATTTTGTGTTCTGATACAAAGCATGAAGTTTTTAAAATATTTAAATTATGAAATTAGTATTGAATTCTGTAGCTTTTTGAAAGTATCAAGGAACTAGACTAAAGACTCGGAACATCTATAAACATTCGAAAATTCTTTGTGTATAATATTTATTGTTTTGTTTGTAATTTTATTATCATTATTTAATGTTAATTATTTTAATTCACGACTATTTTTAACTTGAGATAATACAACATAAATATTAAATTGGTGTTAGGAACCAAACATGCAATGATTACATAAAAGTTTAGACTATCTTTCTGTTTTTTTAAAGTTTGGGGGCCAAACATACAATTTGTTTAACCACATGGATCATTTGTATAATTTTCTTTTTGTTGACTAAAAACATTAATCAATTTCCCGCTACATCAATTAAAACTAAATCAAAATTTCATGTTTTCATAAACAAAAACATAAATTAGTCAAACTAATGTTAAAAAACCAAAATACTAAAGTTTATATTAAAATCAAAATTAAATCCTTAAATAATACGGACCATTACTACTGTTGCAATCGAGATTTGTATATATGAGCATTGAATTAAGAATTTGCAGAAGAGCTTTTGTGATTTAAAACTTAGGGTGTGAATGATATCAAATAGATCAATTAAGGCGTAAAAGAATCGGTGAGTTGAAATTAAAACATAACGTGATTTGAGGTAAATCGAAACCATGATATGTTTGTAGAAACCATGATATGTTTGTAGATTGAAAACGATATGAAATGGTTCATCTTTTTATTTGAAAGTTGATATCATGATTTGGAAAAATCAAAACCCTGAATTAATTATTTGAGACCCTTGATTTAATAATATATATAAAATCAGTTCGAAATAGAAAATACGTATGAAGTTTATTCTCCTTTGCATAGGACGAGTGAATTTTCCATCCTTTAATTACTTGTTTAAATAAGCAAGAATCTAACACATTTCAATTCACAATTTTAGTATAATACACTTGTAAAAACTCATTATATTATTTGTTTGTTGGTATAGAGTCAACTTGTTTTTGAATGAAAAAAACGGTCAACTATAACTTGCAATTTTTTCAAGGTTTTATTTTGAAACATTCACAATATCCTTTGTAATGAGTTTTTTTCAAAGTAGAATTGGTAGAAAATTAATTTAACTAAATGAGTGTTTTAAAAAACTATTTACCAAAATGGTTTTTACTAAAAAGTTAAATTTTCTTATTCGTAATATAATTGGATAAAATTATTTCTATTTTTACTAATGTTATTTAAATAAAATTAAAATGATAAGTTTCAATAAAATATAAACCATTTACCATCTCTCATGATTTTGAAAAATGTTTTATAGTTATTTTTATAAATGCTTTTTTTTTCAGTAATGTTTTCTCATAAAAAATTAATACTCTTTAATCAATATTTTTAACGTCTATTTATAGAATACTCGTTCTTATATAGAAAAGATATTTTTATGAAGTAAATGGTTTATGTAATTTTTTTAAAATAACAATACGTATTAGATAATTATTTTAAACATAAATTTATATGTATTAACAATCATTTATATAAGTATATACAAAAAAGATAAAAATAAACATCATATACATACAACGTTAGTTTCGCCTTGCAAGTCGAGCTCGATCTCGACATATGAAGCTCGGGCTTAAAACTATTTATTAAATGAGTCGTAATATGAGTTCGAGCTTGTTTAAGCTAAGTTTAAGTAGAGTTTTTAGTGAGTCGGTCTCGAGTGCCTCACGAGACGGTGTAACTCGATTCTCCCCTAGTTGTTGCTGGAAGTTTATTAGCAACATACATGTCATCGGTAATTGAGGATTACATTTATAATTCGTAAAATAAAATAAAAGTAAACCATTAACTTTTTTGTTTCGTCATAATATTTATATAAATTATTTTTAATGAATGCATTTTTTGTTAAAAATAGTTTTTTATTATATCTTTTAAGCTACTTAAAAATATTTTTAAAAAGTACATATTTTCAAAAAAAACAATGTGCCTACTTTTGTGTGAAATTGAAACAAAATTATAGTAAAACTTTTTTAACCTTTCTATGTAAAAAATGATCTAAAATTAAGTATGAGTGAATTAAAATAAACCAAAATGTTTTAGAAATAATTTTTGTTCTTAATTATGACATATAACCAAATGGTACGGACCATTACTACTGTTGCAGATCCCACTGTCACACGCTATCACCAGCTGTAATATCACTACATATCTCCCCTTCCTACAAACTTCATACACTCCTATAAATACCAGCACAATTCTCACATCTTTCACATTCAATCCAACTTATAACAATTGAATTCACAAACAATTAACATTCATTATTCAAATGGCTAATTTCTCTCCTACATCTCTGCTTTCAGTATTATCCCTACTAGTGATCATCTTCATAGGTAGCACTTGTGCTGATTTCTACAACGAGTTTGATATCACTTGGGGTGATGGTCGAGGTAAGATCATCAACAACGATCTCTTAACACTTTCTCTTGATAAATCATCGGGATCCGGCTTCGAGTCGAGAAACGAGTACTTGTTTGGCAAAATCGATATGCAGCTCAAGCTCGTCCCCGGCAATTCAGCGGGCACCGTCACTGCATATTATGTACGTACCATGCTACCTACCAGCTAACTTATTTACAAGTTATAAAAGAGCTAGGGTGGGTGAAATAGTTTACACAACTGATAGATAATAATACATCGTTATGTTTGCATATGTTGCAGTTGTCTTCGAAAGGAGCGAATTGGGATGAAATCGACTTCGAGTTCTTGGGAAACTTGAGCGGTGATCCTTACATTTTGCATACAAATGTGTTTAGCCAAGGTAAAGGCAACAGGGAGCAGCAGTTTTACCTGTGGTTCGACCCGACTGCTGATTTCCACACGTATTCCATCCTATGGAACCCTCAACGCATCATGTAAGCAATATTATAAAGTTGATAATAAACCGTCTTTAATTGGGTTGATGAAACTTGTGTTTACTTATAATTATTGTTTATGTAATTTCAGATTTTCTGTTGATGGAACGCCTATTAGAGAGTTCAAGAATGCTGAATCGATGGGGGTGCCGTTCCCGAAGGATCAGGCGATGAGGATACACTCGAGCTTATGGAACGCAGACGATTGGGCGACAAGGGGTGGGCTTGTGAAGACTGACTGGAGTCAGGTCCTTTCACAGCTTCATACAGGAACTTCAAGGCGGATGCTTGGTGTGTGGCTTCTGGGAAGTCGTCGTGCGGTGGGTCTTCGGGTGGGAATGAGGCGTGGTTGTCCGAGGAGTTGGATAACACGAAGCAGGAGAGGCTGAGATGGGTGCAGAAGAATTACATGATCTATAACTACTGCTCCGATTCCAAGAGGTTTCCTCAAGGTTACCCTCCGGAGTGCAGAATGGCATAAGCAGGATTCTGTCATACAATATCGTTTGATGTATTTAAGATTGAAGATTGGATTATTTATTCTATTCATATCATATTCATATTCCTATTCCTTGTAACTAGTAATTTGTAAATGAAAGATGAGAGTTTTTGCATAGGCATTGATGTTTGGCTACCATGAGAGGTCCTCATGATAGCATCAGCAGGAAGCAAGGTCTTGGGGAAAAACATTTCTACCATTGCAATCTTTCCAGTTTTTGAAATACCTTAGTTCAGTCACAAACCAAATTAATTATACAAGGAAAATGGAAAAATAACAAGAATATGTATCTGAGTTGTTCATGTCTTCAAGAAATAAGTTTGTTAAATTGAACTTCTTACTATACAATCAAAGCCAAATTACCACTCCTAGCAAGCCCCTAAAATTTACGGCAACCACATCGGTTGATTGAAAGCGGTTATTCCACTAGATTTTATTCATCATCGTCTAACTCTACGATCTGCGCCCGTCTTTCAGCAGCTTTTTTCCTCACAAAGAACCCCCACCGCATCGCCGCCTTAATCTTCAGCCAACCAACTACTGCCTTCCCAGACCGACTGGGGTCCTCATCAAAGTCGAAATTTGGAGCTGGTGATTGCATAAATGATGAACAAAAACCCGTCTTCTGCCACGTTACCGCCATGACCACCACCCATGCTGAAGAGCCGAAGAAGATGCTGCATATCTTCATTCTCAAGCATCTCGTGACTTCTCATGCGAATCTCCTCCTCTGACATGAAATCACCGACCCCTTTGTCCCGGCTGTTATGGGACCAGTCATCAAATGGGTTCATGTTGGGCTGCTGCTGCTGAACAGATGTGTTTATAGGCTGGAATGACGATGATGACTGTGGAGGCCCGAGGGCTAGCCCAGATCTATTGCCGTACCCATTGTTCTGTATCTGCTGAGAACTGCCAACATGGCGACCATTTGAAGCAAAACTAATGTCATACTGACTATGTGGATTGGTATTCACAAGTTGTGGCCCTGATTGGTACATATTATCCAGATTGTCATTATAACCTGAACCCAAATGACAAAGAATTATTCAGATATCAACACTCCAAATTTATACAAATGAACATATTGCAGAATTTTTATGGTTAAGTGTTAACTAGTCTGAAACTTAAAGAGACAATCATAATACAAAAAATAAATATATAAATAAATAGAACATATAAAAAAACCATGTCTATTGTCTAAAATGAAGGTAGATATTACCTCCTAGTAGCAGGTTTGAATCAACAGAAGTGGATTCAGAGGGACCCACAACAGGATGACGTGGAGGCATTAGCTGATTATTAGAAGATCTCTGATAATCTATTGAACCCATCGAATAATCATTCCGAGATGCACCTGACCTTTTAGACTGTTTGAAGCTCACAAGTGACTTGCCATCATACTCTACAACTAGGTTCCAATTATCATATGCTTTCTTAACCAAGGTATCCACATATACCTACAGAAAGAAAAAAGTTAATACCCTATATATAAAATGATTAAGGAATTTTAATTTAATGGAAGTAGCAAAAACCTTTTGGCCATCAGAAAGAGAATCAGCTGATTGATATTGGTCACCAGCAATAAGACCTCTTAGCTCATAGATATTATTGAAAACAACACCAACATTTCTGTTATCCTCAGGATAATATACATAGAGCTTCGTACTCAACACACATGTTTTTGCATGCTCTATCAAAGCCTCCCACATCTTATTTGACATTCCACTTCCAAGTATCTAAAATAAATATATAAATATAAATATGATAATGATAATAACCAAAATAACAATAGTAATAAAGATGATGATGATGATGATGATGATTACGCATTAAAGAAGCATACAAGGCAATAAATCATATTAAATACTTAGGCAATACATCATATTAAACACTTACATTACGTAGTTTTTGGGAATCCCTCACTACAAGACGAAGAAAATCCTCGACTGTAAAAATTCCTGCACTATTCAGCCTCTTGTGGAATGATCCATCCTTGCCAATTTTCTCCAATCTCCATACCTCATCATTTAAAGTAGGCGGGTAGTGTTTCTTGTATACTGTCAATGAAAAAAATTATAATAAAAAGTCAAAAATTTAGTCAAAATGCTTTTTTTTGTTTTTACTTGTCTGTGAAAAACAAAACGACCCAACATACATTCTCCTCTATGATCTTTAACAGTAAAAGCTTCAGTCTTAGCTTCACGAACACGAATCCCTTCACAGAAACCTGAGGCAACTTTTAAACCAAGCCTAAACTTCCTGCTTCTAATCCAACTTGAATTGTCAGTAAAAGTCAACTCCCCTAAGGTACCAACACCTTCTTTGAGCGTGACCTGCAAGTCTCCGGTCAGCAATGGTCTTTTCCCTTCACGTTCTTAACAACATGGCTTTCAAATTCTTCTTGAGTCCACCCTTCATCATCTTCATTGTTGAAATCACCTTCTAGAACCACAATGTCTAGTTTAATTGATGATTCAGGTCCTGATGTAACACATGACCTGTGTTGGCATCAACTAAGACGATATGAATAGCAGCACCCTGTTCCCCTTCAACTTTTCCTCCAGTGAAGAGAGGTAAAGACATCCTGGATCTGAAGTGAAGTTGTAGATTTCTCCCATCTGGCCCTTCTATACGCTTAGGTGATGACCTAATATCATCCCAAATAATTAGTTTGAGAAAACGAAGTATCCTATTATTGATACTACGCAGCCACTATCAAAAGCGCTGTAAATGGAATGGTACAAGTGTGTGAGGACAACAACAGCAACACCTTGAATTTTCCACATAAATATGTTTTTGATATGCAAGTAAGCGAACATCAGTTCCTATTAATGGTTGCTACAATTGCACGGTTTGGAAGGGAAAACCGAACAAAATAAAAACTGTAACACCACCGATTTCGAATACGCTTTTGAACAGAAAATCCAAATTCTACCATTTCCAGAACTGAAAACACATACTGCACTTATTATAAGTCATACTAATCGACATTGCTAATGCTTTTCACTTCAATATTCAAGTGAACAATTGATTATTTGGTTTGGTACGGAATCACCAAAACTAAATACCAAACCATAACAGAATTTGGGTTAACCCAAACTGAACTGAAAAACAGGAAAGCAGATTCAATGTCAACGTTCAGTTTTGGTTTGATTCTGTAATAAGTTATTTTAGTACAGCCAAATACTTAAAACCTCTGATTAAGTCTGCAAAGAAGATAAGCATGAAAAGCCCAAGGCAGAGAGAGAGAGACTTGAAGCAATCAAATTGTATATACAGTCACAGCAATACAAAAACATAGCTCCTCAAAGCAGTCATAAGTTACATATTATTGGTTAAGACAGCATTAAACCAAGATCAGGTTATTACTCTAAAAATGGTGAAAAAAATATTGTTCCTGAAATTATCATCCTCATACGAGTGTCCATACCACATATTTTTGAGACTGATCATTTAATAGAACAAATCCAAATGTATAGAAAAGTAATATCGCTGCCTTATAAAGATATCACTATGACTTGCGATACATAGCAGAAAGAAATTTTACAAACCTTCCATTAGTTATCTGAGCAGGACCTAGTTTTGCTAGAGCTCGCTCCACTTCCTCGCTCACCTGTCCAGAAAATGATTTGTGAGCTACTCAACTGGGGGATGTGAACAAAATTATCTTCAAAAGCTTCCGAAAATTAGTCTTTTAAGCGTAGAAATAATAGAACATTAAAATACAATAGCTTCATGAAGTCAGGAAGTACATGTAAATGCTCCTGCTAATCTAGACCTTAATATTTAAACATGGTTGTTTTGTAACAAGGGTCCGTATAAGTAAGTTAGCGACTAAGACTCACACACCCAGCAAACACCTTTAATGCACATGTTTAGTAATGGGACTTGAACCCACGACCTCTTGGTTGATGGGTAACCTCCATAATGCTAGGCCAAAGCCCTTTGGCAAAATTAGCTCGTACTAAAAGAGACGACGGGAAAAGAAAATAAGTAGTCTAAAAATCATATAAAAAGAAAATGTAAAAGGCAGTGTCTTACAACTCTGCGAAGAATAGGTTCCAAGGATGAGCAAAGCTTTTGAAGACTATCCACCTTCAAAGCTTCCACAATTACACTGCATAAACAGTATATCAAAAGCAGAATTCCTAAAGTTCTCTACACTAAGCAAAAGTAAAAACTTGAGACTAATTGATAATCAAAAAGAAAACTTAGATAATATTTGCTAGCTATTTACACATAAACAACCAATAAATGAGCAAAACAACCTTTAAAACCTGGTTCATTTTGGGAAAAAATTACAAATCAACTTAGCTAACTTTAGCCTCGTTTCAGGAGATGACAAAACAATATATATTACAGGAAGGGAAATCCAAACATTACCCCAACTGCAAATTCATCAAACAAAAAAGTTATATGATGTAAAAGATTTACAAGCCGCATAGAAGTTACTAAAATATACAAATTGAAAAGTAGTTTCTGAAGAAACAGGAAAAGTACAAGAACATGAAGCCAACAACTTATAAACACAGTTGACTTCTTTCTCCATTTCTTGTTGTGGGTTCAAGATTGTCTCAAAATACTGGGAATTGAGCAGAATAATGATGCTCTTACCTGAACAATGAATAACACTATGATTACAGGATCTACCATAATTTCCAATATTTACATCTCCAACTAATTAAAGTATGAAACCAATACTATGTTGGGATTATCAATTATGTATACAAAGGCCACCCAAGTGTTGAAAGTGTTACACTGTAGTACCCAAATTTTAAAACGCAATTCAAGCCACTCAAGTATTAATTCATTTCATTAATGCCAGTTTTGGTCAAATCAAGCTCATACTTTGCTAATCATTGATTTAATGGTTTTATGAAAAATGCATTTGCAGATATGGTACACCTTGGTGAGTTTGACACTGCCAATCACACATTAAAAAGTGATTCCCAAACTTGAAATCTTTACATAAATCACATCGAAGTTTGATTTCCAAAAGAAGCAAAGTTCAGGGCATTTAGTATTTTGCAATTTCCAGTGCAAGTTTATGGTCAGAATGGCATAAAGGAAACCAATTAATATGTGGGTGGTCTAGAATATTGTTTTGAATCTTTAGTGTGCCTATGCATGCATTATCCCTACTTTGTAATAAGCAATCAACTTCGTTCTACAGCAATCAAACATAAAGTACATGTAGTGAATATGAATTAATGTTGAAAGTGTATTTGGGGGACAGAGCTTATCAGGTAGTCAATGAATCAATGATAGAAGCAATAAGAACCTAATATTTCACTTTCATTCTATTCAATATGCAGGACGTGATTTCAGCAAAGCTGCAAGAGAGAAACTATACTCTGAAACCAAATGCACAAGCGAAAACAGAACAAACAAACAACGGCACCTAATTGCATCGGCTCAGTAGTCCTTCATTCCCACATTCTTATATCCATTCCCTCATAATATGTATATATGCACACACACCAAAAACTGCACCTATACAGCATATCCATCGTTAAAATGTTCTTCCTATACAGAAGTCACAACAAAATAATGAATGTAGGCCCACCAAATCCACCTTGTTGTCATCATATACCATGTTCCAAACAAAATCTCCTTTATGATCCATCCAAAACTGATCTAAAATATGAAATCCTGAGCATAATATGACCAAAATCTTCAAATTCACATCCACTATAGTACTATACAGTATACATACATGGAAAATTTCTACTGGGAAGTAGTCCACTGTAAATAGTTATATGTAAACCCAAATATAAAAAAAGGTCAAAAAGCAGGGAACCAGATGCCTGAACAGCAAATTCTACTAGCACCCCAGAATCAATCATAACCCAACACAAGCAATGAACAATGAACTTCACAAGCACCCAAAACAAAACAAAACAAAACAAAACAAAACAAAATTCATCGTAAGGAAAACCTATTTCAAGTACACAAACACATACAAAATCAAATCAGCACACATGACAACATACTCATCGCACTAATCTCACAAAGCAACCAACAATTCACCAGCCAAAAAGCTCTAACTGCAAACAAGATCTCAACCACAAGCCAACAAACAAACTGTTACCTAGCTAAAGCCGGCCGCTTCCGCTCCGGCTGCTGCTGCTCAACATCACCCTCCAAGCCCCGTTTCCCCCTCTCCCTCATCGAATTCATCCTCTCCATGTTCCTCGTATGCATTTTCCTTCCACTTTCCACAAATCCCAAAACCAAACCCTATCAATTGAAGATCCACTGTATGCAGGAACCCTAAATTGGAAAGCATAAATCGGCTAACGAATAAAACTGCATACGATGATGAATCAAATAGGTAGTTATAGTTGTAGATGAATTGTGTGTGCCAACCAAAGTAGGTGTGAGATTGACGGTGTGTGTGTTTTCTGTCACACAGTGATGAGTGATGACCACGGGTCTGGTGGAGTCTTGTATGACGACTAGCGAGTGTCGTAAGCTGTATTGCTTTTACGTTTTGATGTTTTGGTTGTGGGAGATTGTTAACCGTTGGATCTGTGAGGTAATCAGTACGATGCCAATTGCCAAGTGGAACTGGTGGCTTTCGGCTCGGCTCGGCTAGCCGCCAAGGTTTGGGTTGACTGGTGGTCTCACGGAGCTTTAAAAGTTGAAGGTGATTTTAAACATTCTTTATACCTCGTGGGGACAGACTGGTAACCATGTCATTTACGGAGGTGAGGAATCAATATGGGTGGAGACGACTTTCACGTCATGCATGTCTTAATGAAACAACCAGTAAAACCTTGCTATTCTAAATCATTTACATTACATCATAAAATTATTTTAAACAGGACTTCTGTAAACGAACCAAGTCAAATTAATCTCGCTCAGGCTCGAGCTTAGCTCGTTTGTAACATATTTTTATATATATTTAATTAGTTTATTTAGGTTCGCACGTCGGCTTGAGCTCAACATCTGAAGCTTGGGCTCAAGCTCGTTTAGTAAACGAGTCATAATGTGAGCTCGAGTTTGAGCTCGAGTTCATTTATGTCACACCCCAACCTTGACGGCGGAAACGTCAAGATGTGAGAATTAAGATCGTTCACAGACACATAACGCTATTATTAAATCCAAATATATTATTCATAAGTTTCAAAGGTAACATTACAAACATAAGTCGCAAATAAAAAAATTAACAAGCATCATAACAAATATAACAAGCTCATTCATTTATTTAACTAGGTCCATTTTTAGGTGTGAACAAGCTTCAAAAGTGGCGATCAAACTTAAGTATTTCCTGAAACATGTTAAAAATAAAAGGTCAACAATAGTGTTGATGAGATTTCTATAGTTTTCTGTACATAAGTATATAAAAGATGACAATTCATGTTGTAAGTTAGATAACAAAATAACTAGGGATGTAAGACAGAATGCACAATCAAACCTTGATAGATTTTACAAGTCTCAACGTTTACAAGTATATATGATTAGCTAAGTGTACTTGGACTAACCAAACAGGCTTGTCAGGCCCATAGATCTATGACGTCGCCAGGCTAGCAATAGTTAATGATTGTACATATATTTGACATTACATGGTAGCTACAAAGTTCAACTAACCACAACACACAAGAAAATTGTCATAAGTTTACAAGAATCAAACGTTTACAAGTGCAATGGTTATAAATTAACGTGTTTCACCCCAAAGTGTGAAAATATGAAAAAGGAGTATAGAAATACTTACATGATCAATAAGTGTATATTTGAAGATTAAATAGAATAATAACGTCGTTTCAACGTAGCCTTTCACAATGCATCTAAAATGTATATTTACAAGATTTTTAAATTTAATAATATGTTTAATGGTTAAACGAGAACTAGGGTTTCAATTTGATATTTGGGGTTTTGTCAAACATTTATATTTTAACAAATGAGAATCAATTATATTTTCTGAGATCAATATATTTTTATTATATTTAAAGGTATGAAGTAAAAGCAACATTTATAATAATTTTGTAAGATTTATAAAATGTAAATAAAGTTTCATAAATAAATAAAATAAGCACGTTTTAAACAATAATTTGTGTAAATTAAACGAGTATCTAAAGGTTAATTTTTATAAAAATTAGGCTAAGTATAACATTGATTTTAGTATATTAAATAAATAAAAAATAAGAGTATTATACAAATTACAGAGAAAAAAACTAATAAGTGGTTTTTAAATTAACATAGTTTATGAAATGATCCTTTATAATTTGTTAGAAATTTTAATAAAATTTTGGTGACCAAAAAGGCCTAAAAAATAGGTAAGGCTCCCCAGATTCGAACCGGGGACCTCCCTTGTATTGGTCGTATGTCTTTCTAGTGAACCAAAGGGCCGCGGTCGTACCTAAGTTGGGTTTTAAATTCTTAAAAATGCAAATTTCAAAAAAACCCAAATTATATGAACCCTAGAATCGAATTAACACCAATTGAACCCAATTTCATTGTTGATAATGAAATCAAACATAGGGCTTTTGTTCCCCACATGAAAACGAATATATAAAAATGTTTAATTACCAGGTTGAAGATAGTTTCGATGATGAACAGATACAAGAACAATCGTAACCACGTAGCACTAGTTTGATACTCAAACGATGAAGATAATCAAATTTGTTTTACAGGTAGTTTCTAATGATCTCAAAGATGAAAAACCCTCTGTCAATTTCGAGTTTTGAAGTACTAATGGTGTTGTTCGAATAGTTGCAGGTTGCAATGAAAAGGAGTGATTCGAACTCGATGTAAATGTTAGTTTCAGGTAAAATTGAGAGTTGTGATGATTTAGGAATAGATAGACGATTGATTAAGTGAAGTTAATTAGATTTTTATGAATGTTTAATGGCTAAACGGCTATGGATTTTAAGGTGCAACGATTATACATTCGATTGGTGGTATCCGATGTTTAATCCTCGATTATTAGATGCATTAAAGTTCGAATCACTCATAAGAAACGACTTGAATCGGTTTTGGCTTCGAAACGAGTGTTTTGGTGTTTTGAACTCGCCGGACTTCGGCCGGAGGATGGCCGGAGTTCGGGCCGGAAATACGGAGTAGGGGGTTTGGGTTGAGTTTTATAAATTTATAGTTTTGGCCCACGTGGTTTAACAATTAACATTTTATGTATAAACTTTATAATTAAAGTTTCTAAATTGCAACTAGGCCCCTTGGACGTAGTCAAACTTTGTTTTACAATATTTAACTTTTTAACTTGTAAAACTTATTATTATTATATTATTATTATTATTATTATTATTATTATTATTATTATTATTATTTAGTTATTATTATTGTTATATAATTTTATTGTTATTATTTCATTTATTAATAATAAAATCTTTATTATCATTAGTATTATTATTATTATTAATATTATTATTATTATCTGTTATATAGTAATTATCATTATAAGCTTTCAAGTTGAAGACAAATTAAAGCCATATGCAAAGGTAACCCATGAGTTTCATATTAGGCAACAATGGTCCTTACAAGAATTATAACGACGTTAACTTTTAATTAACAAAAAATACAAGATATTACAGTCTCCCCAACTTAACAGAATTTCGTCCTGAAAGAATGAACTAACGAACAAATGCGGGTACATCTTTTTCATATGCTCCTCACGTTCCCAAGTGAACTCAGCTCCACGTTTGTTTTCCTAACGGACTTTGACTATCGGTGTGGTAGTTGTTCGGGTCTTCTTCAGGGTTCGGTCCATAATCTCAATAAGCTTCTCAACGAAATGCAATGACTCATCTATTTGAATTTCCTCGAGAGGAACATGCAAACTTTCATCAGCTAGGCATTTCTTCAGGTTTGAGACATGGAAGACAGGATGAACCCCGCTAAGTTTAGAAGGTAGTTTCAGTTTGTAAACCACTTTCTCAATTCTTTTCAGAATCTTGAAAGGTCCTACAAAGCATGGGGATAATTTATCCTTCTTCCCAAAACGTACAACACCCCTTCCATGGAGAGATCTTAAGAAGAACCATGTCGTCGACTTTAAACTCCAACGGTTTGCGTCTTTTATCGGCATAACTCTTTTGGTGACTTCTAGCCACCTCAAGGTTACTTCGAATTTTGGAAACTTTGTTAGTCGTTTCTTGAATAAGTTCAGGGCCAGTGATGAGATTTTCCCCAATGTCAATCCAACAGATCGGGGAACGACACTTACGACCATACAAAGCCTCAAATGGTGTCATCTTGATACTTGAGTAATAACTATTGTTATATGAAAATTACGCGAGCGGTAAATGCGTATCCCAATCACCACCAAAGTCAGGGCACATAGACGTAGCAAATCCTCGAGGGTTTGAATTGTTCGTTCGGTTTGACCATCGGTTTGAGCATGGTAAGCCGTAATTAAATCCAATTGAGTACCCAAGAGTTCTTGCATAGGCGACAAAAGTGCAAAGTGAAACGAGCGTCTCGGTCGGATATAATGTGCAACGGCACGTCATGACGACTCACAATTTCGTCAATGTAGATGCGAGCCAGCCTTGAAACTTTGTATGTATCTCGTATTTGTATGAAATGTGCCGTTTTAGTCAAACGGTCAACAATCATCCATATACTATCATGACCATAAGGAGTACGAGGTAACTTGGTTATGAAATCCATAGTATATGTTCCCATTTCCACATAGGGATTTTGGGTTGTTCAAGTAACCATTTGGTCTTTGATGCTCGGCTTTGACTCTTGCACATGTGAGACACTTGGAAACATAAGACACGATATCTTTCTTCATTCCAGGCCACCAATATTGACCACGCAGGTTCATGTACATTTTATCGGAGCCAGGATGAATGGAATATCGGGTTTGATGAGCTTCGTTCATAACGAAGTGCCGAAGGTTATCACGATTCGGAATCCAAAGTCGATTCAAGAAGTACCACATGCCGTTGGGTTTTGTCTCCAGTTGTGATCGAACGTTAGACATCAAATCTTCATCCTTCCCTTCGTCGGTTAATGCCGCTTGTTGAGCCTCGCGAATGCATAACTCGAGGTCACTATCAATCCTTATGTTTTGAAGCATGATAGTAGCCTCGTTGACATCCACATGAATCTTGGTATCAAATTCTCCTAGCGTATCAAACCATTATCTTCGATCTCGAATTTCTTGGAGTGAGACAGTCTTGTTGTGGACCTTGCGACTCAGCACGTCGGCTACAACATTCGCCTTTCCAGGGTGATAGCGAATGTCACAGTCGTAGTCGCTAATCAACTCAATCCATCGTATTTGTCTCATGTTGAGATCCTTTTGGTTGAACACGTGTTGGAGACTCTTATGATCGGTGTAGACTATGCATTGCGTCCCATAAAGATAGTGTCGCCAAATCTTCAAAGCAAAAACCACAACACCAAGTTCAAGATCGTGAGTTGTGTAGTTCACTTCATGAACCTTCAATTGCCTCGACGCGTATGCTATGAATTTGCCTCGTTGCATGAGAACACAACCAAGACCTTGATTAGAAGCATCGCAATACACGGTAAAGTCATCGTTTCCATCGGGAAGTGTGAGAATAGGAGCGTTACACAACTTGCGTTTTAATGTCTCAAAAGCCTCTTCTTGCTCGGGTCCCCATTCAAAGAGTCGATTCTTTTGGATTAGCGCCGTTAATGGTTTAGCAGTCTTCGATAAATTCGCTATGAACCTACGGTAATATCCCGCTAAGCCCAGAAAAGAACGAACCTCGGTTGGGGTTGTAGGAACACACCAATTCTTCACGGTTTCAATTTTAGCAGGATCAACGTGAATTCCTTGGCTATTCACCACATGCCCTAAGAATTGAACCTCTTTTAACCAGAATTCACACTTGGAAAACTTGGCGTATAATTGCTCCTTCTTCAAAAGTCCAAGAACTTGTCGCAAGTGCGTCTCGTGATCGATTTTCGTCTTGGAATAAATAAGAATGTCATCAATGAACACGATCACAAACTTATCCAATACGGTTTACATACTCGATTCATAAGATCCATGAACACGACAGGTGCATTGGTCAAGCCAAAAGGCATAACCATGAACTCGTAATGTCCATATCGAGTACGAAAAGCGGTCTTTGGAATGTCATCATCGTGAACACGTAATTGATGATACCCAGAAGTAGATTGATCAGTGAGAATTGAGTTGCTCCTTGAAGTTGATCGAAGAGATCATCGATTCGAGGGAGAGGGTATTGGTTTTTGATAGTAAGCTTGTTGAGTTCCCGGTAGTCGATGCACATACGGAATGAGCCATCTTTCTTCTTCACAAACAGCGCAGGTGCACCCCATGGTGAAGAGCTAGGACGAATGAAGCCCTTATCGGTCAACTCTTGCAGTTGACTAGCTAGTTCTTGCATTTCAGACGGTGCAAGACGATAAGGTGATTTAGCCACAGGGTTTGCACCAAGGATTAAGTCAATCTTGAACTCAACTTCTCACACGGGAGGTAGTCCCTTAAGATCCTCGGGAAAAACCTCAGGAAAGTCCCACACGACAGGAATGTCTTTCAATTCCTTACCCTTGGCTTTCGTATTAATTACATATGCCATGAAAGACATGTAGTTTTTACTTAAGCACTTTCGGGCCTTGATGCAAGACATAAGTTTGAGTCCTTGGGATGATTTTTCCCTAAATACTTTCAAAGTATCACCAGTCGGTAAAGGAATTCGGATACACTTCTCGAAGCATAGAATTTCCGCATGATGTTTGGCTAACCAATCCATGCCAATGATAACATCAAAGCTTCCCAATTGCATAGGAATAAGGTCGACGAAGAACTCGTGTTCGTTAAGGCTCAGGGTACAATCACGTATTACGACGTCAACGACGATACACTTTCCATCGACGACTTCGACCGTGAAGGATCTTTCCATATTAACACGCGGTTTAGAAAGTATAGGCTCGAATTCCAAGGACAGGAAACTCCTATCCGCACCCGAATCAAACAATACAGATGCATAATGACTATTTACAAGATACATACCTGTTTGGTAATAACCCATTATTAGTATGATAAACACAGCTAGGAATTTTTATAAGACAAGAAACGATTTAAAACGAGTTCAACGACGTACCATTCACCACGTCATTGTTGGCTTGCGCTTGGTTGGCGTTGATGTTGAAAGCCCTTCCACGAGCCGGTGGCACAGTTCCCACATTGCGAGGACATTGCGGACGAACATGACCAGGCTCGCCATAGTTATAGCAGGTTCGGTTGGTAAGCATTGCAGTGTTGTTTGGCACATGAAGACAAGTAGCCACAAAGTGCCCATACTTTCCACACAACGAGCAGACGCGGCATGAAATGTTGCTTGCGTGATGGTACTTGCACGTGTTACACATAGGATATGGACCAACATAAGCTCTAGCCATGGGAGCTTGATTTGCAACCACCATTTGTTTTTAGGAGCATTTGGGGTGGTCATAGCGTAGTTGCGTGTCGGGGTGAACTTACGCTTCTTGTTTTGGGAAGATGACTCGGCCCTTACCTCCTTTGTTGCCTGGGTGTTACCTTCGCAGTAGACTTGGAACCCTTTGCCGACATAGTGCCAGCTCTAATATGATTCTCGGTGAGCTGCGCGTGATAGTAATTACCTCCTCCAAAGTTGTGGGCCTACTACCCATCACGGCATCTTGAATTGAGGTGGCCCCCCTTGATAAATTCTCAATGTTACGGGGCACGGTGTCCACCATGTGTGGTAGAAGCATACTCAATTCATGATGCGGGTGGAATAAGCCAGATGATTTCCACCATCTTGTTTGAGGTTCCAGAACTCCTCCTCTAGCTTTTGCAACTCGCTCCTCGGGTAGAACTTTTGAATCATGACATCTTTAAATTCTTCCCAGGGCAACGCCAATGCAACCTCAGCCCCACAGTTTCTCTTTTCACTATTCCACCATGTGAGTGCCCGTTGTTGAAGGACACTTGTAGCATAGCGAACCTTAAACTCGTCGGGGCACTCACTAACAATGAACGTGTTCTCCATGCTTTCAAACCACTCGATAAGTCCAGTGGCTCCTTCTTTTCCACTAAAATTAGTGGGTTTACACGAGTTGAAGTGTTTGAAAGTGCAAGTACGATTGTTCCCCGGTTGGTTGTTGCTATTCTCTCCATGAGCACCGCTATTGTTCCCATTAGTGTTGTTGTTGCTATTAGCCATTAGGGTGCTATTAAGTTCAGCAACCATGGATGGGAGCATAGCAGCCATTTGTCGAGTGATCAATGCTGCAAGCTTGCGGTCGGTACTTCCTCGCTTTCCATGATGACGAGACATGCTGGATACAAAATGAATTAGTTACAAGAATGAGGATAACAAAGGATGGTAGTTTAAATAAGAATAAGCTAAGAGTGATCAGGTACATGAAATGATTCCATTTGGTAACGCATTCCTATTTGGAAACATTGACACGTCAAGGTGAATTGACCCATTTGCCTTAGAAACTTGTGTATATTGACTATAGTTTATCACTCATCCTAGAAATCCCCAGGTAAGCATGACTAGTCCCGTAGGATTTATGCGAAATGCTTGCCTTAGCCCGAAGGCGTTTTGCCAGGGAATACAGAATACAGGTGTCTATGTGTCACACAATATTCCTTAGGTTCATGGAACTAAAATCTTGATGAGATTTATATAGATTAGACATAAGTCTAAAGATCATAGTCATGAGCATAAGTATACGATTCCACGTGTCGTCAAGAATAAGATTAAGAGGTGTCATGTTCGGGGAGAGTCAAAGATAAGTTTAGGGAGACAAGTAACAATGTTTAAGCAATGCTATGCTAAGGCATAAATTGCACATAAGAAGGCATAGCATTATGTAGCATGCAAGCCATACATTTTACAAGATAGAAATATAATTCTATAAGGTTCATGCATACACTATAGTCTAGGTCATAATTTCTAATAACCTAAATCCCTATAGTTATGGGCTCTGATACCAATCTGTCACACCCCAACTTTGATGGCGGAAACGTCGAGATGTGAGAGTTAAGATCGTTCACAGCCACATAACACTATTATTAAATCCAAATATATATTCATAAGTTTCAAAGGTAACATTACAAACATAAGTCTCAAATAAATAAATTAACAAGCATCATAAGAAATATAATAAGCTCATTTATTTATTTAACTAGGTCCATTCCTAGGTGTGAACAAGCTTCAAAAGTGGCGATCAAACTTGAGTATTTCCTGAAACATGTTAAAAATAAAAGGTCAACAATAATACTGGTGAGATTTCCATAGTTTTCAGTCATAAGTATATAAAAGATGGCAATTCATGTTGTAAGTTAGAGAACAAAGTAACTAGGGATGTAAGACAAAATGCATAATCAAACCTTGACAGATTTTTACAAGTCTCAAATGTTTACAAGTATATACGATTAGCTAAGTGTACTTGGACTAACCAAGCAGGCTTGTCAGGCCCATAGATCTATGACGTCGCCAGACTAGCAATAGTTAATGATTGTATATATATTCGACATTACATGGTAGCTACAAAGTTCAAGTAACCACAACACACAAGAAAATTGCCATAAGTTTACAAGAATCAAACGTTTACAAGTACGATGGTTATAAAGTAACATGTTTCACCCTAAAGTGTGAAAATATGAAAAAGGGGTATAGAAATACTCACATGATCAATAAGTATATATTTGAAGATTAAATAGAATAATAAACGTCGTTTCAACGTAGCCTTTCACAATGCACCTAAAATGTATATTTACAAGGTTTTTAAGTTTAATAATATGTTTAATGGTTAAACGAGAACTAGGATTTCAATTTGATATTTGGGGTTTTGTCAAGCATTTATATTTTAACAAATGAGAATCAATTATATTTCGTGAGATCAATATATTTTTATTATATTTAAAGGTATGAAATAAAAGCAACATTTATAATAATTTTGTAAGATTTATAAAATTTAAATAAAGTTTCATAAATAAATAAAATAAGCACGTTTTAAACAATAATTTGTGAAAATTAAACTAGTATCTAAGGTTAATTTTTATAAAAATTAGACTAAGTATAACATTAATTTTAGTATATTAAATAAATAAAAAATATAAGAGTATTATATAATTACAGGGAAAAAAACTAATTAAGTGGTTTTTAAATTAACATAGTTTATAAAATGATCCTTTATAATTTGTTAGAAATTTTTAATAAAATTTTGGTGACCAAAAAGGCCGAAAAAATAGGTGAGGCTCCCCGGATTCGAACCGGGGACCTCCCTTGTATAGGTCGTATGTCTTTCCAGTGAGCCAAAGGGCCGCAACCGTACCTAAGTGGGTTTTAAATTCTTAAAAATGCAAATTTTAGAAAAACCCAAATTATATGAACCCTAGAATCGAATTAACACCAATTGAACCCAATTTCGTTGTTGATAATGAAATCAAACATAGAGCTTTTGTTCCCCACATGAAAACGAATATATAACAATGTTTAATTACCCGGTTGAAGATAGTTTCGATGATGAACAGAGTTTGATGCTCAAACGATGATGATAATCAAATTCGTTTTATAGGTAGTTTCTAATGATCTCAAAGATGAAAAACCCTCTGTCAATTTCGAGTTTTGAAGTACTGATGGTGTTGTTCGAATAGTTGCAGGTTGTGATGAAAAGGAGTGATTCGACTCGATGTAAATGTTAGTTTCAGGTAAAATTGAGAGTTGTCATGATTTAGGAGTAGATAGATGATGGTGATGTGAGATGCTCGATGATGGTGATGTGAGATGCTCGATGGTGATGTGAGATGGTGATGGTGATGTGTGACTGTCTTATGAGACCACGCCCTTCACAAGGGCGGGTTCTCCAACCAATTACAACCTTCAAATCCACCAACTTAAGCTTCAACTACGGCCCACATTACCAAAGAATTCGCCTTTGGTAGGGGCGGTTTCTTTAACCACCGATCTCCACTTCCCACTTTGAACACTTTTCACACACTATTTATTTCTTCAACCACCGGACATTTTCCTTCACAATTCCTTCAGATAATTTTTCTAAAATTTCTTACACCTAATCTTTTTAGAGTTTTATATTTCATTTCAAAAATCAAAATGAGCTAGAGAATTACACCAGGTCCACTAAATAACGATTTGTTATTTTTAAGTGCTCAACATAGAGCTGATTATTATTTTCGAGATCCAGAAAGCGATGAAGTGTAAGACCCCGTTCCCGGGATGCTTACAGCTGGTAAATCATTGCACATAAAACATATATTTTCATTTATTTTACATCAATATTTCGGCAGAAACATTCAAAAATGACATCTCATTTCATCATAAAAACCTTTGCAAAATAATACATCGTTAATCAGTTACAAAATACATCGTTGCATTACATCACAAAAGCATTATATAAATGTATACCATTTCAAAAGAGCTGAGTAGCGACCTCGTGCCATCCTCAACAACATTACGTGTCAACTGGAAACACATAAAAGTCAGTGTTGCTGAGTGAGTTCTGGTTTTATAATAAAACATTCTTCTCTTTCATTAAAACCGTTCATTTTTTTATGCGATCATACATTATACGTACACATAGATAATAGTTGTTATCTTCAACGTTCATTAACTTCTATTTGTTCGTTCATTCTTACTTTCATTCGTTCGTTCATCATTACATCTTTTCCTTTACATTAGACCATAAACTTTACCCTTCTGTTTGTGGTACTGGACCTAGGCCTATCATAGACCTTCTATAACGGTGCACCGCACCTCTGGCCATAGTATCTAAGGTAAAGTTTAGGTATACCATTGCCATGTGCAATACCTTTATGTTCATGGTACTGGACCTAGGCCTATCATAGACCTACTATAACGGTGCACCGCACCTCTAGTCACAGTACCTAAGGTATGCAACAATGGTTATATACAAATGGTCAATCACAAAGAAAGACCCCAATGTGCATCCTCCCAGGGTAGCAAACCCGCACACCATTGGGCTAACACTTTTTAATGGCGTGTCTCGACATATTATGCTTGCAAGACTTTGTTTACTTTCATCATTCATTAATGCATGCATTCCTACTTCAGGTTCCTCTTTCATTATCTTTTACTTTATGTTACATAATACTTTCACTTCATTCATTAACGTTCAACGTAAAGTCATGGGAAAGATAAACATACATCATAACAAGGAACATATCATACACAGTCAACATCATCATACAGGGCAACATCATACATATTTAACATACATCATGCATAACATGCAATGCCATCATGCCCAACATAACCTCTAAGGTCACAACTGTCATCTTACATGAATTTATGGGAACTTTTCACGTCAAAACTTACATCTACACTTTCCCCCGAAAGTCAGTAATTAAACTACACTTCCCTCGGGTACACCAGCCTTGGGCGTATGGGCACCCTTCAGTCACATGGCCTCCAGGCGACTAAACATCATGCGATTAAACCATTGCAGATGAACATCTATGTGAATGAACACCCAATCATGCGAATGAAACTAATGCGAATGGACTCAATACGGATGAGTCCCATGCGAATGGACCTAATGCGGATGGAACTAATGCGGATGAGCATTTATGCGACTGAGCTCCCAATCGTGCGAATGAACACTCAGTCGTGCGAATGAACTCTCAGTCGTGCGAATGAACTCTCAGTCGTGCGAATGAACTCTCAGTCGTGTGAATGAACCTCAATCGCACCCCAATCGGCTGTATGGCCTCCATTCGGTCGCCTAGCCCTAGCTGATGCAGAATGCAGTTCATCCCGAACCCACTCTGCCATTTTCGACCTCCAAGCTCATCCAAACCCATTCTAAGCCTAAATAAACCATCCTAAACCTTAGGAATGCATACAATAACACCATTCAAGCACATAGAAGCTCAAAAGCAAGACCTAAACAAATCATACACATACCCACACATTCATAAACGGGTCAAACACACACACACACACTTCAAAAAACCCGATTTTCAGATGTGTTCCAGCCCCAAATCATTCAAAAACGTGTAAAAGAGGGGCCTAGAACTCACACAAATAAACACAACGAGAAGAGCTTCGATTAGACCCGCTACACGACGATTTCCACGCTCGAATCAACCCGAACCAAGCTTTTCTCCTCTTTTCTCCCTTTCTCTCAATCGGTCTACGTCATTTATCAGCATATGAATTTTGTCTATCTTTGGCTGCTTTCATGAAGGCCTTGATCTTTTTCAAGCTTATCAGTCATAGACTCGATTACCTCGACGCTCCCTAAATCCTTCTGACCAATGTCACCCCAACAGACGGGTGTTTTGCATCTCCTACCGTATAGCATCTCATAAGGTGGCATACCAATGCTGGCATGATAAATGTTGTTGTATGAGAATTCAGCTAACGGTAAGTGGTCATCCCAACTTCCCCCAAAATCGATAACACATGCCCGAAGCATGTCCTCCAATGTCTGAATGGTCCTCTATGACTGACCATCAGTCTGGGGATGATAAGCCATGCTGATGTGTAACCTCGTCCCCATAGCGTCATGGAATTTCTTCCTGAATTTGGATGTAAACCGGGTGTCACGATCAGACACAATAGACACCGGCACACCATGACGAGTTACAATTTCCTTGATAAACAGATCAGCCAACCTCTCAGATGAATATGTCTCGTGGATCGGTAGGAAGTGAGCACTCTTCGTCAAGGCATCAACAATCACCCATATAGCATCATACCCTTTCGGAGTACGCGGCAGCTTCGTAATGAAATCCATGGTGATGTGCTCCCACTTCCATTCCGGTATATCCAAAGGTTGGATCTTCCCATACGGCTTCTGATACTCGGCTTTCACCTGTAGACAAGTAAGGCATTTACTCACATACTCCACTACGTCCCGTTTCATACCCGGCCACCGATAATCCTTCTTCATGTCTTGATACATCTTTGTGGCACCTGGATGAATGGAGTATCGAGTCTTGTGAGCTTCATCCAAAATCTTCACCCATAGATCCCCAAAACGAGGAATCCACACCCATCCAAATCGGGTTTTAACACCAAGTATGTTTTCACCCAATTCCCTAACCAGACCTCTCATTCTTTCCGAGTTAAGATGATCTTCCTTCAATGCCTCATCTTGAAACTCTTTAACTTGCTTCATCACGTCAGAGGTCATGATTAGCTGATGCGCCTTCACCCGAATCGACTCTGGCCTCTCCTTTCCGCTAAGGGCATCAACCACCACGTTGGCTTTGCCCGGATGGTAATGGATCTCGGAATTGCTTTATAAGCTCCAACCACCATCTCTACCTCATGTTCAAATCATTCTGCTTAAAGAAGTACTTCAAGCTCTTGTGGTCGGTGAAAATGGTGCACTTTGTCTCGTAAAGATAGTGCCTCTAAATCTTTAGTGCAAAGACCACGGCTGCAAGCTCCAAGTCATGAGTAGGATAGTTGACCTCATGAACCTTCAACTGTCGGGATGCATAAGCTATAACTTTTCCTCTCTACATTAATACACACCCCAACCCCGAGTAGGAAGCATCAGAATAAACCACCAGATCTTCACTTCCATCGGGTAATGACAGAACAGGAGCTTGAGTCAATCTCGCCTTCAATTCTTCGAACACCTTCTCTTGACCTTGACCCCATACAAACTTCACATCCTTTCGGGTCAACTTAGTTAGTGGAAAAGCAATCTTAGAGAAGTCTTGGATAAATCTTCTATAGTAGCCCGCCAAACCCAAGAAACTACGAATCTCGGATGGCGTCTTTGGAGACTTCCATTGCGTCACTGCCTCCACCTTTGTCGGGTCCACCATAATCTCATCAGGATTGACCACATGACCCAAGAATTGAACTTCGCGCAACCAAAATGCACACTTGGAGAACTTGGCGTACAACTTCTCCTTTCTCAGCATCTCCAAAACCTCCTGAATGTGATCGACATGCTCAGTCTCGCTCTTCGAATAAATCAGGATATCATCAATAAACACAATCACTGATTTATCCAACATCGGCTGACACACCCGATTCATCAGATCCATAAAAGCAGCTGGCGCATTGGTCAAACTAAATGACATAACGAGAAACTCGTAGTGACCATAACGCGTGCGAAAAGCTGTTTTAGGATGTCCTGCTCCTTCACCTTCAACTGATGGTAGCCAGATCGAAGGTCGATCCTCGAAAACCAACTGACACCTTGAAGCTGATCAAACAAATCATCTATTCTCGGTAATGGGTATTGGTTCTTCACCGTCAACTTGTTTAGCTCATGGTAGTCAATACACATCCTCATACTACCGTCTTTATTCTTTACGAATAAGACCGGAGCACCCCAAGGAGAGATACTCGGTCGAATGAAACCTTATTGAGCAGCACTTGCAACTGCTCCATCAACTTTTTCATCTCCGTCGGAGCCAACCGATACGGTGCCTTGGCAACAGGTTGGGCACCCGATATCAGATCAATCTAAAACTCGATCTCTCTGTCAGGTGGTACTCCTGGTAGGTCTTTTGGGAACACGTCTGGGAAGTCACACATAACCGGTACATTGGATAGGTGTGGTGTTGGCGTATCCACATCCTTTACATAGGCCAAGTAGGCGCTACATCCACGCCTCATACACTTCCCCGCAACTGCAATTGAGATTGCTTTCGGGATCGTCGTGACCCGATCTCAATAAACAGTTACCAAACTCCCGTCAGGCGCTGTCGACGAATCATCTTCTTGCGACACACAATGTTCGCCTCGGAGTTCGCCAACCAATCAAGAACCAAATCGAAACTACCTAAGGTCATCACGAACGGTCTAACAGGAAACTTATGACCTTCTAGCTCCACATCATAGTTCTCTATCATATTAGAAATCCTAGTAGACTTACCTATGGCAGTTTCTACATCAAAGGGCGCATCAACACATCTACTACTAACAAGCAGCTTAGCACAGAAAGCAGCATAAATAAAACATTTACCGGCACCCAAATCAAATAACACTGAAGCTAAAGTTTGGTTCAATAGAAACGTACCGGACACAACATCAGAGTCCGTCCTAGCTTTCTCCTGTGTCATGGTGAATTCCCTGGCGCTCGACATCGGTCCTTCACTCCGCGTCTTCTTCGCCCTAGAGCCCTCCGCCCTCGGCTTCTTACAATCCTAATATGTGACCCTCTTCACCATAGTTAAAGCACCAGACTGTACGGCAGTCCTTGGCTATATGCCCCACCTTCCCACATTTGAAGCACATGTTCAACCCCAGCCTACATTCCCCACTATGCTCTCTCCCACACCTACCACACTTCTTCATACCTGCACCCGATGTGACCACACGGTGGTCGTCCACCCGTGCCTTCTTTTTACCCATCGAGGCATCACCCCGACCAAACCTCTTCCCCTGCCAGTTTCGTTCACCTCCACCCTTCTTGCTACCTTCAGCCACCACCACACAGCCCTCTCATCATATAACCTCCCTGCCAAATCCACCGCCGACCTAAACATGCTCGGTCGGGCAATGATCATATGCCTACGAATGTCCGTTGGCAAACCCTGAATGTACCTCTTAATCTTCTTGATAGAGGCGTCACCTGATCCGGCACCAGACGTGCCATCTCGTTGAACTTTGTGGTAAACTGTTGGTGTGTCATGGTTCCCGCCTCCAGTTGCAAGAACTCCCTTTCGACCTTGTCCATTTCCCGGTGAGGACAAAACTCCTCAATCACCAACTTTTTCAGCTCCGACCATCTCATCCTCCCAATTACGCTGCTTCCCTCAGCTTGGACTATATTGTCCCACCAGCACAGAGCCGATTCCACAAAAGAGTGGGTAGCAAACTTTACTTTTTGGTCCTCACGACACTCGCTGATATTCAATACAACTTCCATTTCTCTCACCCACCGGTGAGCAGCGCAGCAGTGCCGTTTCCATCAAAAGTAAGGGGCTTGTATTGTTGAAACGCCCCATAGGTACAGCCTCGTGCCGCCTCCGGTGCAGGCTCTTCTTCTTCCTCTTCTTCATCATCAGAGAGAACCGTTTCCGGCTCCGATTGCTCCCGTCCTCCCGAGGACCTGTTTCTCTCCTTTCTTTCCCTTTCTCGTACAACCTTGATAACTTCAGTCATTATAGATGGTAAGATTGTCTGCATGACCTGATGAACTTCTTCTACAACAGCCTCCTTTACTGAGGCTCTCAGATTAGCGCTCTCGTCGCCACACTCCGGATGAGGGGTATCTGGTTCTTCGTGAACCACCTTCTCCATTCTGGGTTTTCCTCTCTTGGGTTGCGGCTCAGCACCAAGCCCATCACGAACACCACTACGAGAGGCTTTCGAAGATCTACCACCGGCCATCACACGCACACTGAAAGATTCAAATACCAACACGGTCATTCAAGGGAACATCTCAGTTTATGTCAAGTATAGTAAGTCCCTAGTTACAGTGGCCAGTTGTGATTAGCCACTTACTTTACTCTTCATACCCCAAGCATTACCTGTCCTGACTACATCAGTATCTAAATCTACCAGCAACACATAAATCACATAACATGAGCACGTAATACCGGTTAACATTAAAGAAAATACCTAATGGCACGCAACTACTCAGATTGGGATCCCTTCCTTTGTCCGTCCCATTTTCAGTTTAAGTTAAGGTTTATTTTGAAAATTTACCTATTTCACTTAAACTTTGGCTCTGATACCAACTTGTAAGACCCCGTTCCTAGGACGCTTACAGCTGGTAAATCATTGCATATAAAACATACATTTTCATTTATCTTACATAAATATTACAGCGGAAACATTCAAAAATAACATCTCATTTCATCATAAAAACTTTTGCAAAATAATACATCGTTAATCAATTACAAAATACATCATTGCATTACATCACAAAAGCATTATATAAATGTATGCCATTCCAAAAGAGCTGAGTAGCCACCTCGTGCCATCCTCAGCAACATTACCTGCCAACTTGAAACACATAAAAGTCAGCGTTGCTGAGTGAGTTCTAGTTTTATAATAAAACATACTTCTCTTTCGTTAAAACCATTCATTCCTTTTATGCGATCATACATTATACGTACACATAGATAATAGTTGTTATCTTCAACGTTCATTAACTTCTGTTCGTTCATTCATTCTTACTTTCATTCGTTCATTCATCATTACATATTTTCCTTTCCATCAGACCATAAAGTTTACTCTTCTGTTCGTGGTACTGGACCTAGGCCTATCATAGACCTTCTATAACGGTGTACCGCACCTCTGGCCACAGTATCTAAGTTAAAGTTTAGGTATACCATTGCCATGTGCAATACCTTTCTGTTCATGGTACTGGACTTAGGCCTATCATAGACCTTCTATAATGGTGTAATGCACCTCTGGTCACAGTACCTAAGGTATGCAACAATGGTTATATACAAATGGTCAATCACAAAGAAAGACCCCAATGTGCATCCTCCCGGGGTAGCGAACCCGCACACCGTTGGGCTAACACCTTTTAATGGCGTGTCCTGACATACTATGCTTGCCAGACTTTCTTTACTTTCATCATTCATTAATGCATGCATTCTTACTTTAGGTTCCTCTTTCATTATCTTTCACTTTACGTTATACAATACTTTCACTTCATTCATTAACGTTCAACGTAAAGTCACGGGAAAGATAAACATACATCATAACAAGAAACATATCATACACAGTCAACATCATCATACAGGGCAACATCATACATATTTAACATACATCATGCATAACATGCAATGCCATCATGCCCAACATGACCTCTAAGGTCACAACAATCATCTTACATGAATTTACGAGAACTTTTCACGTCAAAACTTACATCTGCACTTTCCCCCAAAAGTTAGTAATTAAACTACACTTCCCTCAGGTACACCAGCCCTACTTGGGCATATGGGCACCCTTCAGTCGCATGGCCTCCAGGCAACTCAACATCATGCGATTGAACCATGCGGATAAACATCTATGCGAATGAACACCCAATCATGCGAATGAAACTAATGTGAATGGAGTCAATGCGGATGAGTCCCATGCGAATAGACCTAATACGGATGGAACTAATGCGGATGGAACTAATGCGGATGAGCATTTATGCGATTGAGCTCCAAATCGTGCGAATGAACACTTAGTCGTGCGAATGACCTCTCAGTCGTGCGAATGACCTCTCAGTCGTGCGAATGAACTATTAGTCATGCGAATGAACTCTCAGTCATGCGAATGAACCTCAATCATACCCCAAGCGTACCCCAATCGGCCGTATGGCCTCCATTCGGTCGCCTAGCCCTAGCTGATGCAGAATGCAGTTCATCCCGAACCCAATCTTCCATTTTCGACCTCCAAGCTCATCCAAACCCATTCTAATCCTAAATCAACCATCCTAAACCTTAGGAATGCATACCACAACACCATTCAAGCACACACAAGCTCAAATGCAAGACCCAAACGAATCATACACATACCCACACATATATAAATGGGTCAAACACCACACACACACACACTTCAAAAAACCCGATTTTCAGATGTGTTCCAGCCCCAAATTATTCAAAAACGTGTAAAAGAGGTTTCCTAGAACTCACACAAACAACCATAACGAGAAAAGCTTCGATTAGACCCGTTACATGATGATTTCCACGCTCGAGTTAACCCGAACCAAGCTTTTCTCCTCTTTTCTCCCTTTCTCTCTTCTTGGCTGATTTTGGTGGGTGTGGGGAGAGGGTAAGGGATGCCCTCTCCCTTTAAATATCCCAACTCACTCAACTTTCTCTCGTTGGCGAGTTTGGTCCCTCGACTTTGGACTTTATTTCTTTTTCTTCCTTCGTCGGCTTTAGAATAAATAAATAACCGGGTGTTACATGAAGGAATTTTACGTGTTAGATGAGGTGATAAAGCTTTTTGGGATTACATTGGTGAAATGCCTATCCCTGAAAATATTATAAGATATATAAGATTGATGGTTTTGTGGGTGTGATCGAGTCTGGTTATCGAAAACTTGATCGTGCTCTTATCTCAGCTTTGGTGGAGAGATGGAGAGCGGAGACACACACATTTCATTTTTACCAGTTGGAGAAACCACAATAACCCTTCAAGATGTAGAAGTTTTATGGGGTTTGCCGGTGAAGGTGATTTTGTTTTTGGCACTAATTATGCTATGAGTGCATCTGAATTATAATAAGGTTAAGTATTTAACCGGTGTACACTCGCTACAAGCGCTGTAAGTGGTTATAAGTTAAAACTAAGGTTTATTTTAAATGAAATAATAAAACTATTCATAATAATGCCACTAATTTTCAATGCATCCAACGAGCTAGATTAATTTTATTTTTTATGATTGGTGCCACTTTATTTCCTGATACTTCTAGCAACACAGGTGCACATAAATTATTTAAGTCATATTGAAAACTTAAATAACTATGGTAGACTTAGTTAGGAAAGTGCAGTTTTAGCATTTTTGTTTAGACAGTTATGTAAGGCAATGAGTCTCACAAATCGAGAAGTTGGTGGACCTTTATTTTTGTTGCAATTATGGGCATGGGAAATATTACCATCTATGTGTCCCTAGAATACGAGATCTATTGATTTCAGATTACCATATGGTGCACGGTATGTTAAAAAAACTTATGTAGTGACTATTTTTCTGTAATATTATATTTTTAAAGTTAACCTGATATATTTGAAAACTTGATTACACATGGAATGGTGAACTTAGGTTATGTAAACACCACTCCGCACTGTTTGAGTGCGTATCGATCTCAGCTGCATTCATTAAGCGAGGCCACGATATTAATATTAATATGATATTATTTTGTATATATTAACATTGTGGAAAAATATTAATTCATATTTTTTATATCAGTTTAATTGGAGGCCTTATGATAATATTATCCACGTTCTACCTGATATTTGCATAAGTGGACATCAAAGCTTGAGAAGTGACACATACCTTATATGTTGGGAAGTTGTTGAGCCTCACATTCCAAGTAGGGTATTAAGACAGTTTGGAATGTTTCAACCAATCCCTACAAGTGTGTTACTAAGCCGGGAGCAACACACAAATCTACATTCCACTACTCGTAAAGGTGGTATAAATAAAAACTGGTTACAACCTCATAATATTTTTGTTTAAGCATAGGCATCTCAGCATAATTCAGTTGCTAATGAAGTGTACATTGATTCGCCAATTGCTTCTGAAGCACACATGAGGTGGTATTTAGAGCGTACTGTTGTGTATACAATAAACCCGGCTCATCAAGACATGAACCCTCATGGCTTCCAAAATGATGGACAAAATTGAGAATAATGGTATTATTATTAATAATTTAATTATTATTATTATTATTGTTATTATTTATTTAAAATTAATCTTGTATAGTGTTATTTATAGATGGATGGAATGAGTCTGTTTTATCAAAGACCAGGGGATGAAGTGAGAATGAATATGGCGGGCCGTTATATGGATTTTGCACATGCAAACCATGTAAGTTATCTACCAACGCATGTGACACAGAATGTTGATGATACTCAACTTCCTCCTGTCACACAACATTTACCCAGAAGGGGTAGAGGACGAGGGCGGGTTGGTAGACAGGTTGTCGATGATAATATTATGCAACAAAATATGACAGAACAAAGGGATTTCACGGAACAACAGTTTGACTCCCCCTTTTCAAGCCAAATGGGCAACCAAGATTTTTTTTTCGGTGGTACCTCAAGAACTCAGTTTCCACATTTTAGTCAAATGGGGACCCAAAATTTCGAAGAAGGGGCCCTGTCAAATCCTTATCAAAGCTCTGATAGTAGTTATCAACAATCATTTCACTATTCTTCCCCGTTACCTTATTACCCTCAATTTCAAGATGCAACTCAATCAGTTGACCGGTTTTTTAATCCATCTCCTTGTCCGTTCGACTTAAATGATGAAGCAACAAACGATAATGATGACACTCGTTAGATGTTATTTCTTTTATATGTTTAGTGATGTATTTACCTTTTTAATTATGTAATTTTTATACTTTTGTCTATTAATTATATAATGCAATTTATTATAAAATACAAACATAAAATACAATATTATTAGAATAAACATTAAGTAATACAATAAAAGTAACAAGTAAAGCGGTAATACAACAGAAAATGTCACTTGCAGGTCTTGCATTTGACTATCTTTTCTGTGAACCATTCAGGGTGACTATATGTATAACGATACTGATAAAACTATTTTGCCATATAGCGCCGATATCTTGCACACGTGTCTTTAAAATCTCCTTGCATATTTAAGGTTTTTCCTTGAACTAGCTTTTGCATTAACATACATATAAAAACCCCTGAATCACCACCAAGGTCACCCCCGCTCTTAGGCAAGTACTCCTCCGTAGTTATGAAAGACATATGATCTCTTTTATCAAGATGAATAAACGGTCAAGTATAATTTTTTTCAGTAACCAATCTGTTCCATCATATAGTAAAAATTACATGGAATAAAATCTAAAATAAAGAGAACTAACTCATGATATAGTCCATGATACAAGTTATTTGACCAATATTAAAGGATCTCCATTGTATGCAAGTTGATTCGCATAAGTAACCAATCTTCTACTGCTTTTAAAAGTATTGGAATATAAATATATTGCACCTCCCAAAATGGAGGGTACAACTCATCAGTTCTGTGACATATTTGACATCTTTCCACACACATAATTTATCCTGAAACTGAGGTGGTAAAATGTCCAATTCAACCCTGATGGTCCAAATTTCACAAGCTTTTCACATCTCATCCGCATCATCCTTTTACCCAACCTTCTATATGCTGTGATATAAAGTATTATTATCATATAAATATTATATAAAACTATTTTATTTAACTGAAAAATATATAATATTTTTGTCAGTGGAGAAATACGACCGTCACATTCGTACCCTAATAAAGCACCCCAAAAATTATTCCCAAGCCAGTTATCACCAAATAGAATTGAAACACAATATGGCGCATCCCCGTTGTTGTAGAAGTCAATAACATCTTTTGAATAGGTTTTAGATTCTTCTTCATCTGCAACTAAAAATGGTATATGCACCAGGTTGTTTTCTGACGAAGATGATTCATGTTGCTTCTTAAGCCGCCTCAACCTTTGTAGAATTGAACTCGTCGATCGGAGCTCATGAATTGGTTTTTTACCGGGATGATGTGTCATTTTGGAAGTGTGATAGTATTTGAAATATGATGATTTATGATGATAAGGGTGGTGGTATTTATAGGAGTTTTTGGGAATAAAATTAATATTTATATTTTATAATATAAAACTAATATTATAATATTAAACAATAATAATTGGTACACATCAAATAAAATTATGATACACCAATCTCCTCATGAATATGAGTTTGGACAAGTGTTCATATTATGACCTGTTTGTCTACATATTGAACATCTATGTATGACAGATGCATCTGGATGATGAACATCCATCTCGTTGTGTATCCTTTTCATGTGTCTCCTACCTCGTGACATGGTGATTTTTGAGGGATCACCTCTTATCCTCCAACCCAGGTTCATCCAATAATCAATGTGACGAAGCGGGTAAAAATGTTCGTTATACTGTTATTGATAATCAACAGTACTATAGATCTGATGAACAATATTATGATGTGATTCACCTCTATGGTGGCAAACTGCAATTGCATGTGAGCATGGAAATCTTTGCATCTGCCATTTACCACACGCGCAAGTTCTGTTTTTGTATTTCACGGTATAATTATTTCCACCAGGTTCATTTGTTTGTATCTTTGACAGAACTTTATAACATGCCTCTTTGTAATCAAACTCTGTTATGATATGCTCTTGCGAGTTACTATCACGTGTGTTAAATAAACACCATATGCGAGGAGGTAACGCGGTGTTATAGTTGGTTGCAATGTCAGTGTGCTTTCTTAAATGTTTGACTGTTTTCTCGAACGTACAATTAATAATAGGTTTTATTGGCATAAGCCTGACACCTAGCAACGTATTGTTGAAGCTTTCTGAAATGTTCGTCATCAGGTTACCCCATCGACGATGATTTTTATCATGTAGAAGCATCCATTTACTCTCTTTAATAGCTTTTAAATATCCTCACGCTTCTGGATTAACACTTGTCATTTGATTTACACAGTAGTTATACTTCCTTTGTTGGGTGGTGCTTCTGATAGACCAACATAGCCTTTTTAATCTAGAAACCTTGAACTTTTGCATGAGGTTACTTCGAACTTGTCGGAGACAAAATCGATGCACAACATTATTTTTCACTCTTCAAGAGTATTCATTGCACGAATAATTCCTTTGTGCCTATCGGAAATAACACATAACTTTTTCCCCGAACCAATAAAATTATGGTGAAGTGCAATGTGTGACCAGAATTGTTGGAAAAACCAACTCCAACTTTCTACCGTCTCTTCATCTACAATTGCATAAGCTATCAGCATTACATAGTTGTTTTCATTTTTTGCAACTGCAGTTAACATTTTACCACGGTAAGAACCTTTTAAGAAAGTACCATCAATAGATATCACAGGCTGACAATAGCTGAACGCTTTAATTATTGGACCGAGTGCCCAAACACATATTAAATATGTAATAAGTAGATGTACCGGTCGGATGATGTAACCATTCAACGATAACATGGTTCTTCTCTTGTAATGTGTTGATGTACGTAGGTAATTCCTCAAAATTACTGTTCCAGCTACCATAAATATTCTTAATAACAGCTTTTCTAGCTCGCCATGCTTTATTATATGAAACATCAACATTCAACATGTCTTTCAAATGCGCTTGAATTTGCTTGATGGGAAAAGCAATATCTTGACAAATAAAATGAATGATACGGGTAACAATATCTCTGCATTTGAAACTTCTATTGTTGTTACCAACAACAGTACCAAAGCAGTTGTGGGCATTAACCCATCTTAAAATTCTCCACATGTGATGATCATGGTTCTTGGAAGCATAGACATACCATGAACATGGAGGACCACTATAAAGATTATTGTTGTAATTAGGGCTAGTGTTGTAGCACTTTGCTCTCCATCTTGTACATTTACTTTCAATTACTACAGCCTCTCTGTTACGTGCAAGATTCCATAACCGCACTGCATGCATCACTTCATATTTCGATTTAAAATACATTCCAACATGAATTTCTTTTTGACTCTCCATTCCATATATCCATATGGTCTTCATCGTCAAAATCAGCAGCTTCATAATCTTTTAACTCCCGAGGATCTTTAGAATAGTTCACCTCCCCGTAAGATCCTGGATTAACACCAGAATTATAATTGTTTGAAACTCCATAATCGTTGTTGTCATCATCACTGGATTCTTCTTGTGATGGAATGAGTTCAATATCTTCACTGATGTCTGAACGACCATCATCTAACTTATCAAAACCTCCATTATCATCATTGACTTGATACTGAGAATTGGTTGACGGACCGGCTTGATAATCATGTGATCTTACATTGTCTTAATGATAAGAATTGCTTGACGGATCGGGTGCTTGAGATATAGAGAAACCGCGTACGAGATCCATATAATTGGATTGTTGTACAGACATTTTTGGCTCAATGATAAGATAAACATTTGCTCAAAAATTTTCAACATTTTCTCCCAAATAATACAAAACATCTAGACTTGAGTTATTGAAAATTTTAGAACTTTGAGAGAAACCAGTATATGAGTAATATAATTTTAGTTTCAAATTATAATACTCTTTTGAACCTGAAGATGATTATAAATCAAATCTACAAACTCTTCGTATAAAACTCTATTACGAAGAATAATAGTTGAACTTCTATTAGAAACATCACATATGATATTTCCATTTTCGAATGAAACATCACAATCCTAATATATTTGTAGAAAATAAAGCCAAGACATAATAATGATTAGGTTTTTTTAAAGTGTGAACTGAATTTAGTATGCAGATTTGAGTGAATTAAGTTGAGTTATAAGTAGAATCAGTAAGTGAGTAGGTTAAATGTGTGGTTGGCATGTATTTGAGAACCCACCCTTGCCAAGGGCGAGTTCTCCATAAAGCTTCTGCATCAGTCAAATCGTTCAGAGGCAAATCGTTCAGAGTCAACTCGTTCAGAGTCAAATCGTTCAGAGTCAAATCACATCGATCAGCAGTGGTCAAATATAATACGAAGAATCCGCCCCTGCCCGGGGTGGGTACCCCTTAAGTCATCAATGCATGAGAAATTACCCCTTTGTCAACTCTATTTTCAAAAAAAAACCCTTTTAAAAAAATTCCATAATTTGAGGTAGAGTTTTTTTATTTATTCTTGATCATGTCGTATATAAATCTTGATAACTCTAGTGAGTGAAACCCCAAGTCAGCAATAAGTAGGGGTCAAAAATTGTTCTTTGAGGCTATGATTTTCAACCATTGATTTGCATAGCTATTTATAAATTAACGAGATCTAGTTGTTTGTCCTCAAACAAGGGAGGGAACAGACCGGTTCGCTTCAAAACTCTCTATACAAACCAATTGACTATTGTCAAAGAAAAAAAATTAATGTCTACCTTTTCTAATACATTCAACCTCACAACTGCTTGTTTTTATATGCTCCTAAAGAATGTTCTTTTGAAGTTCTATGATTTTTACTTTTTTAATAATCATAACAACCTTTTTAACCTTTCCATTTTTAATTTTCCTCTAGTTTTTTGTTTGCTTCAAGGTGTTCTTATATCTTTTCAGGTTCATCTACTTTATTTACTTTATTTCTTTTCACTTCAGAATTTGCTTCTTCATTAAAATTCATTTCTTGTGCCATTTTGTCTTCATTTTCAATTGGTACAACATATCCTTAAATGATTTTGTAAATAATATACAGTCCCCTCAAACTAGATGTGTTCAAAGAAACCGGTTCGGAAACTGATTATAGAAGAAAAAAAATTGGAACCGGTTTTAGGCCTAAACCGGTTTCGAACCGGCCCAACCCACCGATTTTTGTTTGGTTTGTAGATGTCATTGTAAAAACCAGTTTCTAACCCAGTCCGGTCTCAAACCAGTTCCCAAACCGGTTCACAAAGCGGTTTTCAAACCACGCCACGCCAATGTAAATCGTGCTACTCTTCAAAAAGATTGTTTAAAAATGTGAAAAAGTGCTTAAAAATAAATTAATATTTTATTTTGAAATGTTACAAACTGGTGTTAAATTAACTAGTGATTTTTGGTCAACTCCTCACGTTAACCGGACTCGTACATTCGTGTCACCGCCTATTGGGTTGAACCTGATTCGTGGCAAATGATAAAACATACGATTGTTTTTAAATTGTTTGATTGTCCTCACACCGATCAAATCATTTTTATCTCTTATCGATAAAGTTATTAAAATATGATGAAATATCACAAATCCATGAGTCATTAAGGTATGCGGCAAATGTCAAAAATTCATATGATCCAATGTTTGTTTTATATAATACTTTAAGGGATGAATGTAATAAATGTCAACATGATAACACTCTGAGTAGGCTCAATGTTTAGTTTTTAAAAAAACTATTATTAAAACTTCTATGTTGTTTAAATTGTTTATATGTTTTTATATTATATATTTTACTTTCATTATATATCTCACTTTGAGACGTTAAGTAATGTTGATTAACAAGTAACAAATGATATAATAATTTAACATTAAATAAAATAATAATATTAATAACAATAATAATCACAACAAGTAATAACAACAATAATAATAAGAACAACCACCACTACCATGATACTAATAGCAATAATAGTCACAACTTTTATTTTATTGCATTTGATTTAATTAATATAAATATGATTATATATTTTAACAAAAAATATTTTTTTCTTTTAATTAAGTATAAGTTTTTTTGTTTATTTCTTTTGATTTATTAATATATTTGATTATATATCTTTCATATCTTAAAATTATTATATTATAAAAAACAAAAAAACAAACCGGTTTGGGCTTGAACCGGCTCCAAACCTGTTTATAGGGTTAGGTTTTCATCCTACGAACTGGTTTATAACCCGAACCGGTTTGGGGTCAAATTGTGTTGGACCAAAAGAACCAATGAGCCGGATCAGAAAAACCTCTAAGTCCCACAGACATCACAACAACTGCTGAAGACTTGATCAGCTGTTTCATAAAGTCTGAAGAGCAACAGCTGAAGTACAAGTACTGAAGACGTCAACAGCGGATGACAACAGCTGAAGACATCAGCTGATGACAACAGCTGAAGACATCAGCTGATGACATCAGCTGATGACAACAGCTGAAGACATCAGCTGATGACAACAGCTGAAGACATCAGCTGATGACAACAGCTGAAGTTCAAGTACAAGTACTGAAGCCTTCAGAGTTTGTTACAACAGCTGAAGAAGCATTCTTCAGTTGTTGTGATGGTTTCCTTTCAGTAGTTTTCTTTTTGTTTTAGTATTTGTAAAACGAATGAAGAGCATGTTCTTCAGTCGTTGAAGTTTCAGTAGTTTCTTTTCAGTAGTTGTAGTAATAGTTAACACTTAGCATTTTTGTAAGAAGATGTCAGCTGTTTGACATCTTCAGTAGTTGTGCTAACTATCAGTAGTTTGAATAAATTCTGTTAGATGTCACTATCAAGTGACATCAGCAGACGTCATATCTTCTATATAAAAGATGTTGACCTAATTGTATTTGTGACATTCTGTTACCACGAAAGCGAATATTGAATGAAATATATTTTGTAGAATTCTCTTTGTCTATAATCGTTTGTTCTTACTTCGAATATCTTTTGTGTTCTTGTGAATTTGCTAATTCATTGTTTGTTCTCCGCTGCTATACTCTCAAATCAATCAAACGTAGATCACTGATCCTAACAAATGGTACCAGAGCGGGTTAATCATTGATCGATCTAACAGTTGATCATTGAAACTGCTATTTGATGTCTATGTTTGATTGAATTAGCTTATTTGCAAAAACTGGTTATAGATTATTGAATTTCTGCTGCTTTTGTTTATTCATTTTGAGATCTCTCTTGGTTCAATTTGGTTTGTTGTGTTTTGTTCTAAATCTGTTATAGCTTAATTAAATTTGGTTGAATCTGAGATGACTACTCCTTCTAATGACCCTCACAATACCGGTTCTTCAACCAAGTCCTGATGCTGGTTAGGACTGAGTATAACATATGGCAACGAAAGATGCTTCATCACCTGTCTGTTAACAGTTCAGGTTGTTGGACATCTGTAGTACATGGACCACATAAGCCTATGGTGAACAATCCGGAAACCAATCAAATGGTTCCGAAGAAGAAGGAACAATACTCAGATGAAGATTGGAAACTGTTTGAGATTGATGCTAAAGCCCATGGAATTCTGGCCATGGCACTGCCGAATGAAATCTATTCAGGGCTTATGCATCATGAAACTGCTCATGACCTCTGGAATGCACTGAAGGAACAATTCGGTGGAACTGATGAGGTCTTAGCAAACAACAGAGAAATCCTCACCCAACAATATGAGACATTCTCTCATAGAAAGGGTGAGACACTGACTCAGCAGTTTGAGCGTTTTTCCTGTTTGATCTCTGAGCTGAAAATGGTGAAACAGGAATACACCAACAGCCAGATGAATAACAGATCCTCAGATCACTGCCTGAGAGATAGGACACATACACTATTGTCCTACGCTCTAGTGCAAATCTGGATAGCCTATCTCTCACCCAACTTCATGGGAAATTGCTTACATTTGAAAAAGAGATAGAGCAGAAAAGGAAACTGTCATCATCAGGAAAGCTCACTGATGACTTTGTACCAGGAACACTGCCTTGGTTGGTCATGAGTCAGAATATGCTGCATCTGAAAGCAATTATGATGAGCATATTGATTTCTCTTCAACCAATTCTGATCATGCATTTGTTGGTATTGATAGTCATTCTAGCAGTAATAGTGACAATCTATGCTTCATCATGGATGATCTGAAGGGAATTGCTGATGATGATTTAGAAGAGATGGATATTCTAAGCCAAATGGCCTAGTTAATATCAGATCTTAGAAGTTCTACAAGAGAACTGGCAGGAAATTTCCTGGACTCTCTGGCAAAACCAAAGTTGGTTTTGACAAGAGTAAGTTGAGGTGTCACAAATGCCAAAGGCTTGGACACTTTGCAAGAGAATGTAGATCAACTGGATCTAACTCTTCTGCACCCTTTGTGACTTTTCCTAGCACTAGTCCACAAAACAGAGGGCAACATCCTGCTGGTTCTGGTCATTATTCACATCCTAGATCTCCTGCATACTTTGTTCCCCAGGGTCAAATGTCATATCCTTATCCCTGCTATTATGTGCCTCAACCAAATTCTGTTCAAGCTCCAATTGCACAACAACCACAAGCATTGCCTGAACCACAGCCTTCCCAATCTCATCAACAAACTCAACCTCAACAACACAGCTTCTTCACCCCAGGAGTTGTTGACTGGAGCAGTTTACCAGATGATTTGTCTAGTCATGAACAACTGTTCTCTGGTGCTGGTCAACATGGTGGTGATAGTCCTTTTGGAAATCTAGCTCTTATGGCTTTGGAGTCTGCTGATACTTCATCCTCTAATGCATCTACACCACAGGTATCACATGTATCCTCTGAGGCAAAAGCCAAGTTATGTTCTGAAACATGCATAGTCGCATTTGCATCTATTAGAGAAGCAAATGTAGCTTTAATTAACAAGAACATTGAGCTAGAACAAACAATTTCCAAAAGAAAAGCTGAATTTGAGTCTGTGCTTAATGATAAGAATGATGAGATTTACAAACTTAGATGCCAAATCACAGATGATAAGGCTAGGGAAGAGGTACTTCTAGAGAAGTATAGAGACCTCAAAGAAACACTTGCAACTACCCAAGTAGAGTGTGATCGATGGGTTTTGAAATGCTTCTTAGTAAGCAATCTGCTTCCAATGTGAAGTTTGGCATTGGTTATAATCACACTACTCCTTCTACAGATTTTACTCCCAGAACAGAGATAGAATCTGATGGAGAAAGCAATAATCAATCCTGTTCATCATGTGATCTACTATCTGATATAGCACCATCAGAGGTTGAAGTCAGCATTAAGTCCTCTCAGAACCTATCAGCTAATGTTGATGGTTCAAATGCTAACACTCACATGATCAAAAAGTTGATCACTCCAGGTGGTATTTCACAAAGTACTGAAAGTACTAAAGTGAATGTCATAACACCTGGAAGATAAACCCAAACTATTTCATGTACTAAAGAGAAGAAAACTGCAAGTAGTAAGGGTGGGAAAACTACTGAAGAAGATATCAAGAAAGCAGGTACTAAAGGGAAGAAAACTGCTAGTACTGATAGCAATTGCTGAAGAACAAGTCTTCAGTAGTTTCATCTTCTTCAGCAGATGATCAACTTAAGATGAAGAAAAAGCCATGTGAAATATGTGGCTTATTCAATCATCTTACTGATGATTGCTGGTATAAAAAGGGCTCCAAACTCAAACATAATGAAAACATTAAGGAGAAAATGGATAAAATGAAAACTGAGTTTGAAATCAAATTTGTACCAGCAACATCAAAACCTGTAACCCAAAAATCCAAAAAGAATCCACAAAGAAAGGGTTAAACAGGCAACAGCTGAGGTTGCTCAAAGAGAGATGGTACAACACAGGAACACATCTAACTCAAGCACTAATGTGTCTGATGAGCTGAAGGCTTTATCACAAAATCAGACACAACTTGTTATGATGGTTCAACATCTATTGGGGAGAGTCAACCAATTAGATGCTCCTGTGTTGAAACCACAGAGAAGAAAATCCATGCCAAATAAATCTTCTTCTTCACCATCTCCATCCCCTCAGGCTGTTATTCATAGCAAGTCTGTTAGTTTACCATCTGTTGATGTGAATAGACCCAAAACCAAAAAGGTTTGGGTCTCAAAAACTAACTGTTTATGATTGCAGGGTTCTTCAACATGCCAAAGTAGCATCTGGTATGTAGACAGTGGGGGATCTATGCATATGACTGGGGACAACTCTCTTCTTCATGACTACTCTCAAGGAAAGAAGGGGTTTGTTTCTTTTGGCAATGATGCTAGGGGTTACATCATTGGAAATGGCTTTGTCTCCAATGGAGAAATAAAGTTTGATGATGTTAACCATGTGGAAAATCTCAAGTACAATCTCTTGAGTGTCAGTCAAATGTGTGATAAAGGCCATGTTGCTCTTTTCACCAGTTAAAACTGCCGGATTCTGTCATCCAAAGTTCTGAATTTGATTGATAAGGTGTTGGATGATCACACTCTCCTGAGGGCCAACAGGATAGGAAGAGTGTATGCCTTAGATCTTTCCAAGAAAATAAATATCAGAGGCCATCCTTGCCTATTTTCCAAAGCCTCTCCTCAGGAATCTAAACTGTGGCACAGAAGGCTGGGTCATGTTAATTTCAAAAACATGAATCAGCTGATCCAATAGTTTAGTGAGAGGCTTACCAATAAAGGAGTTCCACTGTGTTGAAACCTGCACTGCTTGTTTAAAAGAAAACAGCACAAAGTCTCATTCCCCCCTATTGAAGAGCCTAAGTCCACTGCCTGCTTGCAATTACTGCATATGGATCTTTTTGGTCCTGTGAGAGTGATGAGCATGGCAAAGAAGAAATACTGTCTGGTAATTGTGGATGATTACTCCAGATTTGTATGGACTTTCTTTCTGTATTCAAAGGATGAGGTTGCTCAGAAGATTATCAACTTTGTGTTGTATGTTGAGAAGCAGTATTCCCTTTCAGTCAAGTGTATAAGGAGTGACAATGGAACTGAATTCAGAAACCATACACTTGATGAATTTTATCTTTCAAAGGGAATCAAAAGGCAGTTTAGCATCCCAAGGACTCCAGAACAAAATGGAGTCGTGGAGAGAAAGAACAGGACCCTAATTGAAGCTGCAAGGTCTATGTTGGCTGACTCTGGTTTGCCACTGACCTTTTGGGCTGAAGTTGTTAACACAGCTTGCTATGTGCAGAATAGAGCCTTAGTAAATCAGAGTTTGATGAAGACTCCATATGAAGTTCTACATCACTTGGCTGCTCTAATTTCATTTTTCAGAGCATTTGGGTGTCCCTGTTTTATTCTCAACACAAAGGATCAACTCCAAAAATTTGATCCTAAGGTGGATGCAGGGTATTTTGTTGGTTATTCATCTACTTGCAAAGCATACAGAGTCTTCAACTGCAGAACAAAGATAGTTGAAGAGACTTTGCATGTGAAGTTTAATGAATCTCCAATGGACAAGATTCCACAAAACCCTGTGGAGTTGTTTGATTTGGACATACTGCAATATGTTTCTTCTCAACCTCTAGTTATTGCAGACCATGTGGATAAATCATCTTCTGCAGCATGTCTTTCCACTGGTGGTATTGATGATGATGATATATCATCAATACTCACCTACTCAAGTTTAGTGACCAACTGCCTAAGTCTGCTAAACTTGATGTTCCTGTAGCTTCAACAGTTCCATCCACAACAAATGCTGATGAGATCTCTGATTCCTCTACATCTTTTGCGTTACCATCAATTCTTGGTTTCAAGAGTCTGTATCAACATCTGCTGCTGCTGAAGGTTCTACAAACACTTGCACAGATATCATTGTTTATCAAGAGCTGAAGAATCACCCAATGTCTCAATTATTGGTGATATCAATGCTGGAGTTTCAACAAGAAGTCAATTGTCTAATTTCTGCTTCTATGCTCTCTTCATCAGTCAGCTAGAGCCAAAGAACTATCATATTGCTTTAAGAGACAATGGATGGGTTGAAGCCATGCAGCTTGAGCTACTTCAGTTCAAGAAACAACAAGTGTGGGAACTGGTTCCTCTACCCCCAGGTAAGTGTGCAATAGGCACTAAATGGGTGTTTAGGAATAAAACTGATGAAAATGGGCTTATTGTTAAGAACAAGGCTAGACTGGTTGTATAGGGGTTCTCACAAGAAGAAGGTATTGTTATGATGAAACCTTTGCCCCTGTAGCCAGACTAGAGGCAATTAGATTGTTCTTAGCCTATGCTGCATTCCACCATCTCAAAGTTTTTCAAATGGATGTCAAAAGTGCATTTTTATATGGCAAAATAAAAGAAGAAGTTTATGTGTGTCAACCACTAGGTTTTGAGGATAATAAACATCCTGAATGAGTGTATAAACTTGATAAGGCTCTTTATGGGTTGAAACAAGCCCCTAGAGCCTGGTATGAGACACTCTCCATTTTTCTTCTCAAGAGTAATTCACTAGAGGCTCCATAGATAAAACTTTTTTTATTAAGAAGGTGGATCAGCATAAGCTACTTGTTCAAATATATGTTGATGATATCATTTTTGCATCCTCTGATCCCCAGTTGTGTGATGATTTTACCAAATTAATGAAAAAGAGGTTTGAAATGAGTGCAATGGGAGAATTACAGTTCTTTCTAGGCTTGCAAATCAAACAAAAGGCTGATGGCACCTTTATTCATCAGTCCAAATATACAAAAGATCTTTTGAATAAGTTTGATTTACAAAATAGTAAGCCCTGTTCTACTCCCATGTGCAACACCACACAACTGGATGCGGATCAAAAAGGTAAAGCTGTTGATGAAACACTTTACAGATGTATGATTGGGTCCTTGATGTACTTAACAGCTTCTAGACCAGATATCATGTTTGCTACTTGTGTCTGTACTAGATTTCAGGCTACTCCTAAAGAGTCTCATTTGATTGCAGTCAAGAGGATCTTTAGATATTTGCAAGGTACACAATCTCTAGGATTATGGTATTCCACTGGACACTCTTGCAAATTAGTTGCTTTTTTCAGATAGTGACTATGCAGGGTGCAAGTTAACTAGAAAGTCAACTTCTGGTGAATGTCAATTCCTAGGAAACTGTTTGATTTCTTGGCAGAGTAAGAAACAAATCTGTTGCTACATCCACCGCTGAAGCAGAGTACATTGCAGCTGCAAGTTGTACTTCTCAGGTACTCTGGTTTCAGACCCAACTTTTGGATTATGACATTACAGAGACTAAGACTCCATTATTAATGGATAGTGCTTCAGCTCTGTGCATTGTCAAAAATCCAGTCCAGCACTCTAGGACCAAACATATAGAAATCAAACATCATTTATTCGGGATTGTTTTGAAAAAGGTCTGATTGATCCTAAGTTTGTGCTAGTGCTGATGAGCTTGCAGACATTTTTACTAAGCCTTTGGATAGTTCAACTTTCCTAAACCTTGTGTTAAGGCTTGGTATGCTGCAGCTAGAAATAGTGATAACTACTGATGATCTCAGTAAATAAGTACTGATGATCATTAGTAAGCATATCACATATAAGTACTGATTCTGGTCAAACAACTGATAAAGTTACAACTACTGATGTCAGTAAAATCATTAGTATTGATTCCTATGAAACAACTGAAAACAGCAAAACGTCTGATGAGTAAGTTTTGAGGACAGTATGAAACAGCTGAAAGGCTATGATTGACGAAAACTACTGATGAGAACTTCTCTTCAGTTGTTTCTACAACTGCTGTTTCATCCTAAACAACTGATGACAAAAACATGTCTTCAGTAGTTTCATAACTACTGATGACTAAAACCAAGTTATCAGCTGTTTACAACACCTGAAGACAAAACCAAGGTTTTTAGTAGTTTTATAACTACTGATGACTAAACCCAAGTCTTCAGTTGTTTTCAAACATCTGAAGTCAAACCCATGGTTTTCAGTTGTTTTATAACTACTGATGCCTACACCAAGACTTTAGTTGTTTCAACTTTTGAAAGGGTAATACCACGTCATCAGCGTTTAAAACTACTGATGATTAACAACAAACCCTTCAGTCGTTTTATGACCCGTCCCTATAAATACCTCATATCTGATCCTTGAGAGCTTCATCCTTTCTAAACCTAACATTCAAACCTCCAAAACTTCTCTCTCATTAATGGCGACCATGCAGCTCAAACCACGACATAACTGTGTAGCCTACCTCACCAAATCGCCTTTCTGGACAAAGTTCGATAACGCCATTGATCTAATGGTCCAGTCACCCTACAAAACGGCCTTCCTTCTAAATCCCACCATTCATGCCGAATCCCTTCACTAGTTTTGGACGAACGTCACCATTACCACTGGGGAGAACAACACCGAGTCTCTCCAGTCGGTCGTCAACAACCATCAAGTGGTCATCACTCCGGATATCATTCGACAAACCCTAAACTTGGATGATGCCACTTTTCCTGCTGGGTATCCAAAGGGCACAACTGATTTATCCTTTGCCCACCATGGATATCAGGGAAACCTTAGTGCCTCTACCATTCTGAAGAGACATTTCCATGATGCAGAACGTCTTATCTTTCACATGGTAAATGTTTGTTTAGCTCCTAAGACATCCTCTTGGGATCAAATGTCTATCAGATGGCAGCAGGTACTATTCTCTATCCTTGAGCAGCAAGACTTAAACTTTTCTGAAATCATTTTTCTTGAACTTAAGGATATGGCCTCAAAATCTATTTCTAACTGCTGGATATTATATCCTCAGTTCATTATGGCCATAATAGAGAATCAGCTGAAAGTTGAGGGTCTTGTTGGCCTTGGAGTCCCTGCAATGGCTGTATTGCCTGAAGTATACTCCAGGCACAACTCTGACCACACACTGAAACAGGCTGCCAAACTGCGAAAACCCACGCCGTTGGAACCCACAGCCACCACTTCCAGAACCAGAGTACCCTCCAAGCCAAAATCCAAAAAGCCAAAAACGGCTACTCAGGAGATGAGTCCCTGAGGATGCCCCTGTACCACAAACGTAGGACACCATACTGGTATTAACCCCCAGTTGTGTCAAAGACTCAACCAACCATAGCGCACAGGTATCCTCTCAAAAGGATCCTGTTGCAACCAATATTAGGAACCCACACTACTGGAACCTATCTCACTTGAGAGGGTTACCATTGAAGCGCACCATTCACCCCGGTGCAATCCGCTTCTACCCAATCACCACATGCAACCGCCCCCCAAAGTCCTACATTAATTGTTGCACAAGTGCTGAGTCAGTTGCACTCCTCACCCCCTCCCCAGATACCAATTACAACTGGGCATACCTCTACCATTGAGGGGGAGGATCAAAGTGCATCTGATAACCCACAGCATAGGGGTTACAATGTTCCATTTCCTAGTGTAGAAAAGGAGATTGGAACTTCTGGTGAGGCTCCACTTATCCTGCTTCAGCATATGATCAGGATGTAGTTGGTACCATTACTAAGACCTTCCCAGAGGCAACTGCTGATGAAGGACGTAGTCCATAGGCAGGAAGTCCCCGGTTCCAAGACAAAGGGGCACATGCTACAACTGATCTATACTAAGTGCATGTTCATCCTGATTCTATCAGGAGGTCAGGTGATTCAGTACCCACTGATGATGACCTGGGCTTCTTTTATGATGTTTTAGCCCAAAACACCATCCTGGAAGAGGAGGTGAGCAGACTCAAAGAGCTGCTTGCCAAAACTTCTGAGGATCAAAGACCATCTGCCTCTCAAACCCCACAGATGGCACCTTCATCTGAAGGTCTCCTAAACACAGAGCCACTCCCAAATTCTCAGCCACCTGCCTCTACTTCTGGCACTATTTCTCAGGACCAGAACCCCCTTGAGCAAATAGCTGCTATCTTTCACAACTCCTTACCTCTCATCACACCCATAATCACTGATATAGTGACCAAAACCCTTAATGAGAGGCTTCCATCAATTATACAACCCTTGATAGAGGAAGTTGTGAGCAAAAAGCTTTCTGACAATCAAACCCTTGCAACCAATGCAACCAAAAAGGGGGAGATTCAGTCAGTGAAAGCAAAAAGGAAGAGGAGTGCAGAGAGAAAAAGAAAGAAAAAGAGACAGAAGTGGTAAATGAGAAGGAGTTGGTTGGAGAGACCGAAAAGGAGGAGAAGGAAAAGGAAAATGCCTTGGAGCTAATGGTGAAAGAGGATGATGCCGAACACAACAGATCAATGGATAACATCATTGATCAGTTGTTTAGGCAAGGCCATGACACTGAACAACTTGACTCTGAAATCAGAAGATTAGTGATTGAAGAAATCCAATCTAGATGGGCAAGTTATGATGTGTTAGAAAGAGAAAGGCCGGAGATCATGATCAGATTTATAGCGAAGTATCTTGGAAGATCATTGATCGAAATCAAGGCTTGGTCCAGGGATAGCATCTTGGCAATAACCACCAAGATCTGTTCGTCTGAAGTATACACCAAAGGGCTTGTTATTGAAGCTTTGAATGAAGCTGGTGCTGGGAGCAGGATTGAACTAGCCAAGCAATCTAAAGCCACACTCACCTCAAAAATGCTAGAACAGCCTGTCAACATTCCCACACCAAAACCACCAAAAAAACCACCCACTAAAACAATCCCTTTACCCCAAAAACCACCAAAAACACAACCCACCAAACCAACTCCCTCACCCTCAAAACCAATAGCCGATGATGTACCCCAGAAGAAGAAGAGAAGGGTATTGAGGCTAGAAGATGATGAAGAAGATGATGATGAAGATAGGCTGCCACTCTCAGCTGTTATACAGTTGCCGAAGGCCACAAGTCACTCCCCAACAATTACTCCTGAAACTCAAAGACAAATTGTGAAAGTAAAGCTAGAAGAAGAAGAACTTCACAAACAACACGATGAGGAATTGTTGAGGAGGGTTGACAAAGCTTATACAGCCACATCTTCTATCATCAACATGAAGAAGCAAGCTCTCAGATTATACACTCTTAAGCATACATTTCAATATCAAAAGGAGAGAGTAAGGATTTGGCCTGATCCTAGGGTGTCTCACATGATTCACAAGAAAAACATTCCACAGAGATACATTGGCCAGGTGAAAAAGATTGTAGATGAAGTGATCTCCCTGGTCTTTGTAGTATCACCCTGGGAAATCCTAGAGGACTTCAAGAAAGCTTATAAAGCTAACCAAACCCCACAGAAGATGCTTGAAAATAAAATGGTGAAAAAGGGGTTAGTTTATAAGAGGCTTGAAGAAGTCAGGAAAAATGAGCTCCAGTTGTTCCTTGAGGGTAATCACCCTGATGAGTTTGCTAATATAATAATAACAACTGTGGAGCTAAAGAATGGGAAACAGGCCAAATACCTGTCTGAGTACTATGGGCCAGAATCTTTATTTGAAGGAGGTGCTGAAGAGCTGACCATGGAGGAACAAATTACCTTCCTAGAGGCCTATACAAGAGAGTCATATAGACTCATAGTGGGGAAGTAGATCTCATGAATGGGGTAACAGCTCTGTGTCCAGTTCCCCAAGACAGAGTTCCCATTCATACTTTGCCAATCAAATCATTGAGACTACTTCCAGGCCGGTGCTTACAAGGGTCCCTTCTGAGCTGATCTAGAAGACAAAAAGACCAATCATTTTGCCATAATAAGTGGGACATCTTAATAAGTTCAGAGGTTTTGGCTGCATTGGTTCAGGGGGAGTTGTTGGACCAAAAGAACCAATGTGCCGGATCAGAAAAACCTCTAAGTCCCACAGACATCACAACAACTGCTAAAGACTTGATCAACTGTTTCATAAAGTCTGAAGAGCAACAGCTGAAGTACAAGTACTGAAGACGTCAACAGCGGATGACAACAGCTGAAGACATCAGCTGATGACAACAGCTGAAGACATCAGCTGATGACAACAGCTGAAGACATCAGCTGATGACAACAGCTGAAGTTCAAGTACAAGTACTGAAGCCTTCAGAGTTTGTTACAACAGCTGAAGAAGCATTCTTCAGTTGTTGTGATGGTTTCCTTTCAGTAGTTTTCTTTTTGTTTTAGTATTTGTAAAACGACTGAAGAGCATGTTCTTCAGTCGTTGAAGTTTCAGTAGTTTCTTTTCAGTAGTTGTAGTAATAGTTAACACTTAGCATTTTTGTAAGAAGATGTCAGCTGTTTGACATCTTCAGTAGTTGTGTTAACTATCAGTAGTTTGAATAAATTCTGTTAGATGTCACTATCAAGTGACATCAGCAGACGTCACATCTTCTATATAAGAGATGTTGACCTAATTGTATTGTGACATTCTGTTACCACGAAAGCGAATATTGAATGAAATATATTTTGCAGAATTCTCTTTGTCTATAACCGTTTGTTCTTACTTCGAATATCTTTTGTGTTCTTGTGAATTTGCTAATTCATTGTTTGTTCTCCGCTGCTATACTCTCAAATCAATCAAACGTAGATCACCGATCCTAACAAATTGGTTTTGACTTGAGTTGACCAAACTAGTTTCGGTTTGGACCCCAAACTGGTTCAGAAAAAAACCCAGTTTGCACACCACTACCTTAAGTGATACTTAAATCCTTGACATGTGAGTTGTTCCACACTTATTACATTCTTCTTCGTATTTAGAACATAAAAAACTGATGCTACCATTTATGGTATACCATTACATAGTATTTGTAGAGGACCATTTCCTTCAAAATGTTCCTTGAAGAACCCATGAATATAAGCCTTGATTCCAGGAGATCTTTTAGATTTGCAAAGAACCTTTTAAGCCCCCAAGTAAGGTTTTCTCTAGTTAAACTAACATACCATATATCATTCCAATCTCTCCCATTTGTTTCTTTTACTAGACCATATTAGATTCGATTTTCACATACATGTTTGAATTTTTAGGGATGGTTGAAATAGTGACATAAATGATTTGGGAACTGATGACGACATCCATTCTTCCCCTTGTAAATCTTCTTAATCTTCTTGAAACCTTTCTACGTTTTTTTTCTTGACCCTTCTTCGTGATCACAATCGGAATCATTCACTATGATGCAGAATGTTTCCACACTCGAATCCTTTCTACCTTTTTAGTCACACTTGTTAGTTGACTTCTTTTAAGAAACCTGAAATTCATCATTTACTTAAACAAAAAGTATGTATAAATCTGAATTTGATAGAAACTCTTTAATACGAATACAAAGAAAACAATCAAGAATCAAACAAAAACATATAAAAGAACTTACTAACCTGCAACGATGTGTTATAGATTTGAACCTAATACAAGACCTCTATGAAACACAACGAACAGAGAAGAACAAGATGGAAAACCCTAATAGTAACTTGTATCATAAAAAATATAGTATGAGATTATTCAGCAAATGAAGACAAAGAAGTCTTATAAGTTGGAATCTTTAAAACCCTACTGGGCCTTCTATAGATACATGTATCCCTAGTTTCTGATCTTAATGTAATATCTTTGTATTGTCTTACACTTATATAATTGTAATTGTACGGGTACTTAATGAAATACAATATGTGGTTGTGCTTAATGTTGAATATTTCATTGGCTGGTATGTAATAACGCTTATTGACTTTATAGGTTGTGGTTGTTTGAATACTATCTAAATCAATTAATGACTATGAAACATTTTCAAACTTAATCATGTGAAGTTCTCATACGATTGGCCCATGCTAATGGACCATACACATGAACAACTTCATGCTAATGAACCAGTCGTACGAATGAACCAGGAGACTAGATCAATCGCATGATTGAAACATGAGATTGGCTTAGTCGCACGACTGAACACTTAGTCGTGCGAATGGATCAACCGCATGACTCAATCGCACAACTGAACCATGCAAATGGTCCAGTCACATGATTGAGAAACCTTAACCTATAAATACCACTAAAATTGTGGAAAAACAGGACACTTCGAATATTTGATACCCAGACGTACCCTAGCCATCCAGAGACCTCTAGTAACCTGTTTCAACTTCAAAGATCGCAGTAGATCAATTGCTAATCGTTCTTAACGTTTAGATTCAATCTTTAATTGATTCTACGTGCGTTCTCACTGATTGGATCACCAATCAAATAGGATTCCGCACTATTTGATTCAGTATATGCGTAAATCTGTTAGTATTCGTCGAGTACACGATCCCTAACAAGTGGTATCAGAGCTTTGGCTCTAGATTTACGTGTGATTCAATCATTTTGATATAAAAATTGTGTTTTTACGCTAAAATACGCAATCTTTTGTGTCAAATCGGGTTTTAGACGTCTCTGATCGTAAAGTTAAGTTTTTTCTTGCATACGGCAATTAGGGTTAGCAAAAATTCATGTTTTTGCATTCAAACACCTTAAACCTAGAAATTTTCAAAATCCAGCAGGTTCAGTCGCACGACTGAGGTCATATGCATTCCCATACGCACGATTGGACTCAGCCGCATTTCCATTCATCCGACTGAGAAGTCTATTCGCATTGTTCATCCGCATTACTTCATTCGGCCGACTGAGTCATCCGCATTTGTTCAATTGAACGATTGAACCATCCATATAGTTCAATCACCCGAATAGCCCAATCGCATAACTTCATTCGCACTAATACGAAAGGTTGGTTAAAGTTAAAGTTAATTGCAATGGAAGACCAATACTCAGCCTTTACAGCAGGGAGAGACTCACGTATACAAAATTTACTACTACTGGAGAATGAGGTGGGGAATCACAATAAACCCCCAAAGCTGATCACGTTAGACGAATATCCACAATGGAAACAACGTTCGAGATCTACTTAAATGGAGTAGATCCCAATCTGTGGGAGTCTATAGAGTCGGGGTACAACATGCCTGTAGGAGCTAATGATGTCAAACTCACACTTGGTGGCATGACTGATGGACAAAAGGTGAAATACAATGCAGAGAAGAAAGTTTATGCTTTGCTTACTCAGTCAATTTCAAAGGATATTTTCATCAATTCTTGGAATATACACAAGCAAAGAAGCTCTGGGATGCATTGGAGAAACGGTATGACGGAAACGCATCATTGAAGGCCATAAAGGCTAAGGGTTTAAAGAAGGAGTTTGACAACTTCTCCTAGATGGGAAAAGAAAGCCTAGATGATGTGATCGATAGATTCTACCACTTGATGAGTGAGATGCACACTCATGGAGTATCGACGTCAATGGAGGACAAAGTGTCCAACTTTGCAGACGGGCTGCCAGAGAAATAGGTGTCATTTGTCTCCAATCTCAAACAGAATGATATGTTAACAAAGTTAGATATCAATGACTTCATTCTGAAACTGAGAGAAGAAGAACTGAGGATGAAGTACAGAGCTACAAAGTCTTCATATGATCAGAATCCTGCACTGTACAACGCGACTCCTCATGCCAAAACATCTGGAGCACCTCTTCAGACAACTTTTGTATCAAGCTCGTCTGGTCCCTCACCAGCCTCTACTTCAGGGTCAGAAACGTTAGGGTCCTCTGGTTCCCAATATATTGCACCTAAAGCAAATGCAGCAAAACTGAAGACCAAGAACTTCGGCAATGTGAAAGTTGAGGTAGCTAAAGAGCACATGGATCTCTTAGTTGCTATAGTCCACTGCTATGATGGACTAATTGCTGGAAAGATTGGGAACTACCACCTGGCAGGTGAGGACTATGAGCAGGTGGATGAGACAAAGCTGGAGAGAATGGACATAATGTAGGCCTTAGCAAGTGCATTACGGAGAGCTAAGAAGTTTGTGAAAAAGACCGGAAAAAATTTGATTGCTACTAAGGACACTACCTTCGGCTTTGATAAATCCAAGGTAACCTGCTTCAACTGCGGTGAGAAAGGGCACTTCAAAAGAGAGTGCGTGAAGCCAAAGAAGACTGGCAATGAAAATCCTTTCTCCTCCTTCAACTGTCAGGAGAAACCCACTAGCAGTCCTACTTTATCAAGTAAGGATCCCAAAGCCTTGACTACTCATGATGATGAAGGACATGACTGGAGCTTTCGGTTTGTCTCACCGGGAGAATCCAATATCGCTAGTGTGGAGGATATTGATGATGACTCTACACCAGTGGTCACCTACCTGCCTGAAGACGGGGAAACTACGACAACGTCAGAATCACCAGCTCCAGAAACATCAGATTTGTATTGATGGCTGATTCTTCAGAAACCGCTCAGGTAAGTACTACTGACCAACTCTTTACTAATCATGCTTGTTCTGATTGTAATAAATTTAGGGAAAGCATTGATCTAAATTTGCTAGGTTAATAGATCATAATGATAACCTAGTAAAGGACCTAGAACTATGCACTGAGGCTAACAGAGTTTTAAAACAAAATGAGCATAGTTATAAAGAAAAGATAAACCTTTTGAACAAACAGCTTAGGGAAACAGAAGTTGTAGCCTTTAACCAAGCTAATGACATTACGTACTATCTTAACTCCCTAGAGGACACTAAGAAACAAAAGGCAGTTTTAGAAGTAGAAGTTAATTCTCTAAAATAAAAACTGCATAGTTGGACTAGTTCTTCACACATAGTCCAAAACTTAGTGAGAGAGAGAGAACAATAGGGAGGCTTGGGTTATAAAGTGGTTCCACCACCACATGAGATCTTGATGAACACAAAATGTAAACCAATTAATAATAATCCAATCAAGGATCATGTGGTGTCTACTCCTCTTGTAAGTGATCCAGTTTCCGCATGTTCATCAAATGAATCTGGTTCTAAACAAAAGGAGGCCACTTCAAAGGCAAAAGGTAAAATGCCTTGCATTAATCTGGACAAAGAATTTGAAAAGGTTAGTATAAATTCTGGTTCAACAAATACCAAATCTGAACCTAAAAGGACAAATAATAGTAACCTATCATGTGCATCATGTCAAAGTCCAGAGAGAGAAAGGAAAGAAAAAGATGTTAAAAATGTTAAAGCAATTAACTTTGCTAAACCAGACAAAACATCTAAACAATCAAAGTTAAAACCCAAACAAAGTAAGGTCACCCGAGTGTCACATACATCTCCACAAAAGCAGTTAAATCGTAAAGTCAAAAGCAGATCTTGCTACAGTTGTGGAGAGTATGGACACATTGCGTCTCATTGTCCTTACTATCAGACACCGAGGAGGAAAGTTGAACTTACTGAACAAAAACCTAGCTCTTTTAAGAGGAACTCAGTGACGCATCCTAAAAGAGATAGTGAATCGAAAGTTTCAACACATTAGCCAGTCGTCTGTTTATCACAAACAGGCCTTACACAAAGCTGGCCTATGGAAGGAGAAATCAACCTCATTGTCTGATAATGAGAACAAGAAGACGTCTGAACTTCCCTCCTCCTAGAACGGTCAATGGCTAACATTTATGATGTGTGATACCTCTGGGAAACCCAAGCTAGTGAAGGCTTGAGTCCCTAACCTGAACTAATGTTTTCAAATTGAATATGCAGGGTGTTCGATATAGTGCTGAAACCAACAAGTGGATTATAGACAGCGGAGCATCCAGGCACATGACAGGGAACAGGGATCTCTTATCAACGTCAAACAGATAAAAGGAGGTCACGTTTCGTTTGCTGGAAACAAAGGTGGGTACATCACAGCTCAAGGGGAAGTAGGTAATCAGAAAGTGAGTTTGACAAGGTAAACTACGCTCAACAACTTTAGAATAACTTGCTTTCTGTTTCTCAAATTTGTGATAAAGACTTTAAGGTAGTGTTTGACAACAAGAAGTGCTATATCCTGAAAAAGGATTACGTCATCCCGGAGGATCAAGTATTAATGTCTGCCTCAAGATATAAGGACCTTTATGTCTTGGATCTATCGAAGGCCTCCCAACGGATCATGAAGTTCAGTGCTTCTTGTCAAAAGCTACTGAGAAGGAATCTATCTCCTGGCATAGGAGAATGGGACACATTAATCCACAGAAGATGAATCACTTGATCCAGAATGATCTAGTGAGAGGAGTTAACATCAAAAACTTCCAACTACTGAATTTCTGTGGTGTGTGCAAGAAGGGCAAATAGACGAAGAAGGCTCATAAGAAAAAGAAAGTTCACCCTATCGAACTTCCTCTTGAACTTCTTCACATGGATCTGTTTGGTCTAGTCAGTACAAGAAGCATCACAGGCGATGGAAAACGGGTGATGGTTGATACATGTATGTCCCTAGATCATGATATGTGATGTAATAGATCTTGTTTGGTATGATTAATGAAATGATATTGATAGTTTGTTATATAATGTTTAATAGTTCATTAATGAGTCGTGACTGAATTGATTGGGTTTATGATTATTTGAATGGTTGCACATTATGTTATATTAATTAAAACATTCAAACTTAACTTAATGAAGTTCTCATGCGAATGGCTCATGCGAATGAATCATACGCATGAATAACTTCACATGATTGACTCAGTCGCACGACTGAACAGGAGACTGGATCATTCGTACGATTGTAACATAAGATTGGCTCAGTCGCACGACTGAACACTCAGTCGTACGAATGAATCAACCGCATGGTTCAATCGCACGACTGAACCAAACTAATGGTTCAGTCGCACGATTGGATAGTGCCAACCTATAAATACAACTCAATTCGTGAAAAAGATGACAACTCGATCAATTACGATTCCAGACGTACCCTAGCCGTCCAGAAACCTTCCAATTCGTTCTCCAAGTTCATAGAGCACATTAGATCGATTCCCATTCGATTTCTAACGTTAGTTTCAATTCTTGATTGATTCTTCGTGTGTTCTCACTGATTGGATCGCCAATCAAATAGGATTCCGCACTATTTGATCTGGTTTACACGTTAATCTCCAGGAATTTTGGTCAAATACCAGGTCCTAACAAGTGGTATCAGAGCTTGGTTGCTACTAAGGATACCACCTTTGGCTTCGAAAAGAGTAAAGTGACCTGCTTTAACTGTGGTGAGAAGGGGCACTTCAAAAGAGAATGTGTCAAGCCAAAGAAGACGGGTAATGGGAACCCGTTCTCGTCCTTTACTCGCCAAGACAAGCAAGCCTCTAGTTCTACTTCATCAAACAAGGATCCAAAAGCCTTAACTACTCATGATGATGAAGGACAGGATTGGAGTTTTAGGTTTGTCTCACCAGGAGAATCTAACATTGCCAGTGTTGAGGATATTGATGATGATTCTACGAGTGAAGGTGATCTAGCAGTGAGATAGCAATGTCACATAGTGAAGAAACAACTGCAGCCGAGGTCAGTTACAAGCCAAAAGAGGAAGTTTCACGTCAGAGACAGAAAAGTCAGAATCACCAGAACCAGAAACATCTGATGCTGCACTGATGGCTAATTCTTCTGAACCAACTTAGGGTGTTCGATACAGTGCTGAGACTAACACGTGGATTATAGGCAGCGGGGCATCCAGGCACATGACAGGAAATAGAGCCTTGTTATCTAACGTCAAACAAATAAAAGGAGGGCATGTTTCCTTTGCAGGAAACAAAGGAGGCTATATCACAGCTCAGGGAGAAGTGGGAAATCAAAAAGTTAAGTTTGATAAGGTGAACTACGTTCAACAACTTCAAAAAAACTTACTTTCTGTTTCCCAAATCTGTGATAAAGGATTTAAAGTCATCTTCGATAACCAGAAGTGTTACGTGCTGAAGAAAGAATATATGATCCCAGAGGACCAAGTTCTAATGACTGCTTCAAGATATAAGACCTTTATGTCTTGGATCTGTCAACAGCTGCTACAACGGATCATGAGGTTCAGTGTTTTTTATCTAAAGCTACTGAGAAGGATTCAATCTCCTGGCATCGGAGAATGGGACACATTAGTCAAAGGAAGATGAATCATTTGATTCAGAAGGATTTAGTGAGAGGAGTCAATGTCAAGAACTTCCAACTTCCTGATTTTTATGTAGCGTGCAAGAAAGGAAAACATACAAAGAAGTCTCATAAGGAAAAGAAAGTTCATTCAATAGAACTTTCTCTTGAGCTTCTTCACATGGATCTGTTTGGTCCAGTTAGTACAAGGAGCATTGCAGGCGACGTGTACTGTTTTGTGGTGACTGATGACTACTCAAGGTTCACTTGGGTAATGTTTCTGAAATCCAAATCAGAAACTTTGGAGACATTCAAGGAATTAGTAACCACACTAGAATCTCTCTACAAGCTTAAAGTTAGACAAATACGCTCAGACAACGGGACAAAATTCAAGAATCAAGGGATGGAGGCATACTGCAAGGAAAAGGGAATTATGCATCAATTCACTTCTGCTTACACACCTCAAATGAATGGCGTTGCTGAGAGAAAGAACAGGAGTTTGATAGAGACAGCACGGACTATGCTGGCAGACTCGAAACTGCCTATCCAATTCTGGAATGAGGCAGTGGCAAATGCATGTTATACACTGAATCGAGTCCTAATAGTCAAGCGCCACGGAAAGACATGTTATGAGCTACTACAAAGACGCAAACCGAATTTGGAATATCTTGAACCTTTTGGCGCACCGTGTACACTTCTGAAGAAGACACAAGAAGGCAAATTCAGCGAGAAGGCAGTTGAAGGAATTTTTCTAGGATACAACATACCGAACAAGCGAGTTACAATAATTCAACGGGTCTTGTCGAAGTGTGGTGTAATGTCGACGTTCAGAGATATACCACACCACCTACAGGCAAAGGACCTGCATACTTCTTCGATTATGATGGATTCTTCAAGTCCTTCAACATCCCTCTCTCCCCCTCGGATGATGAGTTAGCTACTAGGATGATGTATGATATTCTAAATACACCATCTAGCACACAGGGAAAATCATCTACTCAGTCAGAATGGGTAGTCGATGACAGTGACTCCTCCTCTAAAGATGAAACTGAAGCAGATGACCAGAACAGTCAGGAGGAACAGGTTCCAGTTCCTGAAAGTCCACAAGCATCCATAAGTGATGCACCCTCGACTTCGGAACCTCAAACTCCACCTTCCTCAGATGCAGAACAAAATGTTCACAATCTTGGTTCGGAGGTGACTGTGCCGAATACTCCAGGATCACGACTAAACGTCTATCATCCCCTTGACAATGTTATTGGAGATGTCCGATCAGGAGTACAAACCCGAAATCAGCTATACTCAGCTGATTACGCCTCAGTTATGGAGAAAGGTTACATTCATGATGGTGCTTATCGATGTTTTGTTTCGCAGGTTGAGCCAAAATATGTCAGTGAAGCACTAAATGATGAGGTGTGGGTGAGTGCCATGCAAGAAGAACTTCTGCAGTTTAAGAAGTTAGGTGTATGGACTCTGGTTGATAGACCTAAATGTGCTAAAGTCATTGGCACCAAATGGGTACTAAAATGCAAGAAGGATGACAAGGAGTCATTATCAGGAACAAAGCTCGACTGGTGGTTCAAGGTTTTCGCCAAGTCGAGGGGATTGACTATAATGAGGTGTTTGCACCCGTGGCAAGGATGGAAGCTATTCGTATCTTCCTTGCCTATGCATCGTACATGAAGATTAAAGTCTACTAATTAGATGTGAAGAGTGCATTCCTTCATGGGGAAATCAGGGAAACAGTCTATGTAAGTCAACCCGAGGGATTTGAAGACCCTTATCATCAGGATAGAGTTTACAAGCTCGACAAAGCTTTGTATGGGCTTCATCAAGCTCCTCGAGCTTGGTATGAGAAACTCTCGACTCATCTTGTGAAACACGGCTTTCGTAGGGGAGTCATTGACTGTACACTGTTTATTAAAGAAAAGGATGGCGACCTACTGCTTGTACAGATATATGTTGATGACATAATCTTCGGGTCAAAGAACGAATAGTTATGCAAAGAGTTTGAAGCAGTGATGAAGAAAGAGTTTGAGATGAGTGCTATGGGAGAGATGAAGTTCTTTCTCGGGTTACAGGTGGATCAAACACCTAATGGGATCTTTCTACATCAGACCAAGTATGTAGGAGACATTCTCAGTCGCTTTGACATGGAGAATGCTTCTGCTGCTGGGACTCCACTTGCTACGAATCATGATATAACACCTGATGAGAATGGAGATCTTGTAGATGCCACTATGTACCAAGGAATGATTGGATCCCTCATGTATCTCACTGCCTCAAGACCTGATATCATGTATGCTACATGTTTATGTTCCAGATATCAGGCTAAACCTAAGGTCAATCATCTGATCGGGGTCAAAAGGATTTTTTGCTATCTAAAGGGTACATCCACACTGGGGTTGTGGTATCCTCATGATGATGATTTTGAGCTCACGGCGTATAGTGACTCGGACTACGGAGGCTGCAAAATGAACTACAAGTCTACATCAGCGGGGTGTCAATTCTTTGGGAGAAGATTAGTTACATGGCAGTGTAAGAAGCAGACATCGGTTGCATTGTCAACCTGTGAAGCCGAATATGTTGCTGCTGCAAGTTGCTGTTCACAAATCATTTGGATTCAACAGCAAATGCGGGATTACGTTTTAAAATTCTCATCTACTCCTATTTTTGTTGATAACTCTGTTGAAATTGCAGTAACTAAAAATCCAGTTCAACATCCTAAGACCAAACACATCGGTATTAAATACCACTTCATAAGAGACTGTTTTGAAAAGAACTTAATTGATGTGGTTAAAATTAATACTGATTTTCAACGTGCTGACCTCTATACTAAAGCCTTTGATAAACCACGTTTTCAATATTTGCTAGAGGTCAACGGCGTTAAAAAGAAAAGTGAGGTAATTCCTGATGAGACTAATGTGTAGTCCGATGTAGTTTCATTAAAGTTTATTTTATTTTATGTTATCTGTTTTTTTCTTTTTGTCTGTTATATTTAAACTCATGTTATTTTGCTGTTTATTAAAATCCAAAAATAATTAAATCCGAATGATTTTAGTATTTTAGGGGGAGAATATGTCAGCAAGTTAACATTAAAAATAAAAAAATAAAAAAATGAGGGAGAAGGGGTAACTAGCTGAAATAAGGTAGATTGTGTCTGTGATACCGATTCAATACCTTTGGAACATGATAGTACACAGGAACAAATCAAGAGAGATTTTAAAATTTAAGGTTTGAAAAGATGCAAAAGTTCAAAGTATAAGTCTGTGTAGTCTAAGCAATATAAAAAGGGAAAATGATAGAAAACTGGCAACTCCTAAGGTGACACAGAGAAAGTAGACTTAGTGGCTGCTAGACCACAAATGATATGTTGGTAGATTCAACACAATAGACAATTAGACCTGATTGGTGATCTCAAGATCAAACTAAGTCGTTCAACTGACTGTGGGCTTCCATCTTATCACTGGTTAACACAATCAAATATATTCCAATAAGGGGTAATGAGCATTTAAATGCCACAAACGTGTGCGGATGACCATAATTAGAGCAAAGCAAGAAAAAAATGAAAGACAAATGCAATAAAGCTAATGATTTATGTTGTTGGTGTATATTGTGTAAAATAAAATAAGCTGCTCTAACAAGGAGATAGGTTGTGTGCCTCTCTGTTGTGCGATGGCACTGACCTGAGGATAAGCATAACCTAGATATTCTAGAATTCATTGTTGTTTGCCGCCTCTCTGCTGTGCGATGGCACTGACCTGAGGACAGGCTTCTCTTTGAAAGCTCTAAGAATAGTCTCTTCTTGTAATAATACCCGGAGACCGCTCAAAAACCTCCGAGGAATGTTGATTACCATATAAGTGTGGGATCCACAAATGTTAGCTGAAATAATTAAACCTAATCAGTCACCAGTCTGCGTCAAAAGTCTGTGTATGGATTTAAGTGGACAACATACTGACAATCTTAGTGGCTACATTCTCAAGAGTTCAAATCAATGTGAAAATCAAAGAGTTTCAGTATGATTTCCTTAAGTTGCTAACGACTCTGGATGAACACCGAGAATTAAGCATCAAAAAGTTTTAATAACAAGTCCCAAATGATTTGATGTTCCTGTATGATTCCAAAATTGAATTGGTCCAGATATGATCAATCTAAGTTGAAGCTGTCTACTCCCAAACCAAATCCCTTAGATTTCCATCTTAGGGTTTTATCTCTCACAAAAAGTCCAAAAATAAACTTTATTTGTGTAGTTAGTTTAAGTTTCATGTTAATCTTTTAATTTGTGTGTCTGTCGGACTACATCAGGGAAATCGAAGGGAATTAACTTACCTAAAAGGGTCATGTCTGAGATGGCCACATGTTTTTCAAAGTTTAAAAAGTCACATCTGAAGTGACTGAATTGGTTAAGAGCTTATAATGTCTATTTCAAAAGGTTAAAATGTTCAAAATGGCAGAAAATCTACCAAGTGTGACCCATTCGCACGATTGGACCATGAATATGGACCAACCATGCGAATGGATCCCATTCGCACGATTGGACCATGAATATGGACCAACCATGCGAATGGATCCCATTCGCACGATTGGACCATGAATATGGACCAACCATGCGAATGGATCCCATTCGCACGACTGGACATGAAATTTAGTCATTCAACCGAATGGCGTTTAAGAATGATCCTTTCGACCGAATGACAGGGTGTGAATGAGTCAGTCAACCGACTGAGACTTAGTCGGTTAAGTGAGATGCGAATAAAGGAGATCGAATGAGGCAGCCGACCGACTGAGACTCAGTCGGCCGACTGAAAGCGACCGACTGGACCAATCGCACGACTGAACCTCAGTCACCCGAATGAACTGAGCGAATGAGGCCAGTCGGCTTTCGGGTTGAAATTAGGTCAGTATTTAAAGGGCTTCAGTCGATCGCATCTCACTCATCACTCCCAATCGCACCCAAATCGCTTTCTTTCCCGTTACTCTGCCAAATTTCCAGAGATAGTTGTTCACATTGCTATTGATCTTCTGACATTCGATTGACAAGTATACAGGTACATTGCAGTTAAACCTTATAGAAATCAGAAGATCTTGAGTCGAATTTGGGTTATTCAAATGAAACTTGATCGGATTAAAAAATGCCCTAATAACCTACATAAACTAAGCTAAATGTTAAAATTAAGTTTAATAGGTCATTAGTGAAGAGATGGCGAGTCCAATGAACTAGATATAGAGGGTTAAAACAAGAAAAATGGTGTGATACAGAAAATTTGAATCGAACAGTTGGTCTTCATGCGAATGGACAGCATGATGAACTTCAGTCGCACGACTGAAGGGCTCAAACTGCCCATACGCATGGCTGAACCATGCGTTTGAAGTTCAGTCGCATGACTGATGTAACCGCATGAAGGTATCGTAGGAGCCCAATCGCTCACTCTGAGATACGTATGGGGTCAATCGCACGACTGAATCCCATTCGTACCATTCAATCATACTGAACCCCTTTCGCACGGTTCAATCGCACATTTGAAATCAGTCGCACAATTTCAATCGCATGACAGAAAGATGTTCTTCAAGCTTAATGAGTTCATGACTTTCTTAGTAAATGGTACTAATGTTTACTATCTTTGTGTAACAGATGGCGAGTAGATGGACTATGAGCACAAAGCATATATATGTGCCCATCTGGACTTAACATCCAGAAATGCTGCAGAATTCTCTGGCATTATCACGTTTCTATTGAGATCACGGATTGCGCATGCCATCTCTACCCCTTGCACCCCATATCGATCCATTCAACAAGCCTTCTGGAAGCGCTACAGTTGATAGATCATCTGAACCTCACTGCATAAGAAGTACCATATTTGGCGAGGATATTACCGTTTTTGAGGAGATCTAAGGATTGTACTTCAATTGGGGGATGACGGTGACTGCCCAACCCGTTTACACCCCCTCACTGTCAGAGGATGTTTTCTCAGAGCCAAATACTCTGGGGACATCAATTCAGGGGTACTCAACAAGAGTAACCTCTGTCCCCAGTTTAAATACCTTGCACACGTGCTGCTCAATGCATGGCTTCAAGAAAAGGTGGGTTTGATGAGCTGTCAGACCAAATGCAAAACACATACGTTGCGTTGGTGCTGAACCATCCATTTAGCTTCTCTAAGATGATCTTCATCTATCTGGTGGAGAACATCGAGGGGAAAGGGAAGGAAGCCTTCTGTATGTACCCACGGTTTATGCAAATGATAATAGATCAGAAGCTTCCTTCCCTGCCAAAAGAACAGAGGATTCGGTAGTCTTGGAGGTAATGGATGACACCACCCTGGGAAGGATGAAAGTATACCGGGAAAGCAAGTGAAGCCTCCGGTCAGGAGGTTGTTTGGTCATCTTGCCAGAGAGGACTATGTTGTGCCGGAAAAGAGAAAGTGGCGTCACGAGGACAGTGACTCTGATGTGGAACAGATAGCCCTACCCACTCATGACTCAGATGAGGATGACAGTGGGGATGATGCTATTCCACTCAGAGGCACTGTGTCTGATTCTGTACCTCCTGTGTCTGTCACATCCGCAGAAGTAACTGAGTCAGCGGGATTATCAAGAATTTTGTTCTTAACGAGGAGGATGAGGTTGAATCGGATGAGGAGCCACTTACCCGAACTGTGGGAAGGAAAGTTGTTCCCACAGAACATGGGTTAGGGTTGGTGAACAACCGAGAGGCTCCGGAGATACAGAAACTGACCCAACTTATGCTCCGGGTCCTCAGGCGGGATTGTAGGGGGAGCTTCTTCCTCAACTGGATCAAGGAGGAAGAAAATGGCCAAACCCCATGGCCAGAAAAAGAAGAAGCGTAGGGTGACCTTTATCACTACCACTTCCACCACATCCACCACATTCCACCACATCCACCACATCTATCACAGCCCCCACCATACCTTCCACAACATCCACCACATCCACACATCACCACATCTATCCAGCCCCCACCATACCTTCCACCACAGCACCGTTTCCCTCCACCACCACATTCTTTACTCCCTCATCACCTCCACCACTATACAGACCTATCTTCACTACCGCCACTTCCACCACCACGTCCAACAATCAATGCCTCAAGCCCATCCCTCACACACTTATAGATCTCCTTTACCTCCAATCGGGGTAGAGGAACAGTTGTCGGCGTTAAACAGAATGGTGTTGCGATTGCTGGCGGCTGATGAGGAAAAGACAACTCAGATCCGCCAGCTTACTGACCTGACTGCTGCATAATCGCATAAAATTGCAGAGCAGGATCGAGTAATTGAGGAGCAGGCCCGAAGATGACTGCCCAGAGCAACGAGATAGCCATTCTCCAAGCTCAAAGCGTCACCTCAGGGAAGAAAATAGAGGAGTTGGAAAAGGCTAAAAGACCATTTTGCTAAAACTGAAAGGATCAAAGGAGGAACCTTTAAAGATAAGGGATGGGGACAGAAATGATGATGATAAGGAAGATGATGAAGACGATGATGATAATGAAAGTGAAACTGATGAAGAGAAAAACCGAAGAATGGTGTGAAGATGAAGACACTGACGGAGGAGAAGCAGCTGAATCTGTCTCAGCTCCAGGGCAAGAGAAAAGATCAAAGAACAGACAAGATCAGTCAGCTTCTGCTTCTGCACCTTCACGTGATGAGCCGAGTATCAGGATAAAAGTAAATAGTAGATGTTTATGTATTTATTTACTTTTGTATTCTGTATTGAAAACCCATGTACGAAATGTTTATATTAAGTAATGCATTTTGTTTGATAATTACTAATGATTTGAGTGTGAAATGTGTAAATCAAACAGATCCAAACTACAAAAGAGATGAGTTTGATATTACTCCCCTTCAACAGGTCAAGTCTCAACTCACAATGATTCTTATCTGCAAGGGATGGTCAGAAGGTCAGTGAGTTATACCCCTGAAGAAGTGAAATAATTCATGACCTATCTAACGAGCAACTGGCAGAGATGTTCAGACTCAATCCTGATGAAATTGTCAAGGATGCTCCAACAGTTGATTCAACCAGTGACGAAGAACTGAATGACGTTGATGAATGAGGTTGAAGAGATTACTGCAGAAGAGTACCCCCAGTACGCTGACAACGAGGGTAATATGGTCCCCAATCTGGGTGAGTCCTAGTCAGTGATATGTTTGAGGTACTAGACAAGATGGAGCAGGAAACAGGAAAGACCGAAGGAACACCAAGCCTCAAATGATGACGTAGACATTCGAAAGGCTAAGTGGGCTGAATGTTTTAAAGAAGTTAGAGCCCAACGTGTTGCACCGAAGAGGGATGCCTACACCAAGTTCTACAGCGTCAAGAAACATCTTACGGTGTCAGGCAGGATTATAGCATGGGCATATTTTGATGATCTTAATGTTTATGCCGTAAGAGAGGAGAAGGGCATAGAGTACTTTAGATTTCCACATGATCTAAAGACTCTACCAGGTTTTGAGCTCAACCAGCTGGCCAAATTGAAGCTGTTGTATGCTGACCCGAGAAAGATGTCAGGCTGGTTTGAGGCTGCCCTAAAGAAAGAGTACCACACCAGGTGGATTAACTTCAGACCTCAACAACCTACAAGGTATATTAGAAGGTCTGAGATGGATGCCATTACTGGAAAACCAAAGATTGTGTTGAAGTGGAATCCTCCGCGCACAATGTCAAGATCCCACTTCGGGAAATGACAAAGGATTTCACACCACACTTTAAGTGGTGGTACTACGATTGGAGAACAGCAGAAGCGGTCATAGTCCTGGATAAAGAGGGCCAAATGGATACCATCAGGGTATTCGACCCAATGTGGCTAACCAACTTGTCTGCTAATGATGTCTATACATTATACAAGTGGCCACTGTTCTATGACACACAAGACATTGTACAAGCCCTCCAGTTCCAAAACATTATACGACTTTGCTTCGCGTTTGATATTCACGCGGGAGTCACACAAGAGGACAAGTACAAGAAATATAAGGAGGTAATGAAGAAAACAAGATATTAGAGAGATCTAGGTCCAAGGGGGAGTTTGTTGATACATGTATGTCCCTAGATCATGATATGTGATGTAATAGATCTTGTTTGGTATGATTAATGAAATGATATTGATAGTTTGTTAGTTATAATGTTTAATAGTTCATTAATGAGTCGTGACTGAATTGATTGGTTTTATGATTATTTGAATGGTTGCACATTATGTTATATTAATTAAAACATTCAAACTTAACTTAATGAAGTTCTCATGCGAATGGCTCATGCGAATGAATCATACGAATGAATAAATTCACACAATTGACTCAGTCGCACGACTGAACCAGGAGACTGGATCAGTCGTACGATTGTAACATAAGATTGGCTCAGTCGCACGACTGAACACTCAGTCGTACGAATGAATCAACCGCATGGTTCAATCGCACAACTGAACCAACTAATGGTTCAGTCGCACGATTGGATAGTGCCAACCTATAAATACAACTCAATTCATGAAAAAGATGACAACTCGATCAATTACGATTCCAGACGTACCCTAGCCGTCCAGAAACCTTCCAATTCGTTCTCCAAGTTCATAGAACACATTAGATCGATTCCCATTCGATTTCTAACGTTAGTTTCAATTCTTGATTGATTCTTCGTGTGTTTTCACTGATTGGATCGCCAATCAAATAGGATTCCGCACTATTTGATCTGGTTTACACGTTAATCTCCAGGTATTTCGGTCAAATACCAGGTCCTAACAGATGGGCCATTTTATATCCCTCGAAAGGGTCAACTATATCCCTTAAAAGGGTCGTATCCCTCGAAAGGGTCAACTGTATCCCTCGAAAGGGTTCTGTGTACTATGTACAAGGCCGACCCAATCACCCAGGACACGCTGCAAAGGTCCTGCCAATCTCAATTGATTGGCCCTGTGTGCATAATAGGGTAGCTAACCTGCAGCACAGTTGAGCTAACGACAACATGGTCGTGTACCTCCTGTAAGCTTGCAAGACTTGTTAACATTTTCATTAATGTTCCTCTTTTTTTCTTTATTGCTCTTTCTCTTTATTATTACGATATACTTTATGTTACGATAATAAACATACCACGTAAAGTCACATACTATAAGTAATAATAATAGCAATAATAATAATAATAAGGAACAATCATAACCGTGCATGAAACATCATCATAAATAAGCCCCAGACAACCCTTAGTCAAAACCCTAAAAGCACAGACTCCCAAAAAATTCTGTAAAAATTTCTAAGTGCTTAGGCGCTTTGGCACTATTTGGGCTCATGAGCCTTGTTTGGGCGTTTCATCACTATTTAGGCGCATCAGCCAACACTTAATCATTTTATCACTCAGGCACATGAACTATTCAGGCGCATGGGCACTATTCGTGCCTATGAACACTTAGGCGCATGAGTTGTACGGACGCATGGACACTTAGGCGTATGAGCCACTTGGGTGCATGGGCACTATTGGGGCGCATGGCCCTACACTTAGTCGTCCGACTAATATTTCTAGGCGCATGGACCACTGTTCAGGCGCATGGGTTGTACTTAAACATTTCTAAGGTAATCTTAGGCACATGGGCTACTGTTTAGGCGCATGGATTACACTTAAATCCTTCTAAGGCATTTTCAGGCGCATGAGCCTTATCTAGGCGCATGGACCCTCTATGTAACATGTTTATAGTATGTTTTCAAACCCGGCATCAAACCCATCTGTTCTAAGCTTAACATGGCTATTTTAAACATGAATAACCTATAAGCATTCAAGAATTAACATCCAACATGCATAATACATACGGGTAAAAATACATAAACATTTGAAAATCGTTTTAATACATTTTCAACCCCAAAGAGAGTTTAAAACAAGTAAAAACCGGGGTCTAGAATTCACCTGATGCAACTTGGGTGTTTCTTCCTTTCTAACCCGCTTGCAATTGAGTTCAAATGCCTAAAAACATCACCAACACACACACTCAAGCACATACACAAACACATAAGCGCATAAGCATATAATTAGGATAAAACCTGTCATAAACACTTAAATACCACGAATTCTTACCTTGAATTCGACTTCTCTTCTTCTTCTTTTCTTCAAAACTCGAAGTTCTGCTCTCCCTCTCTCTCTAAACCGAAAAAAGTGTGATGTGAAGGGAGGGTGGGCGGCCATGCCCACCTTTACATCAAATTTTTCAAAGATTTGTCCTTTTGGACACTTTTAGTCCTTCCACTTGGACTTTATTGCTTTTTCTTTCATTTATTCTTCATGTCTTGTCTTTTTAAAATAACCGGGTGTTACAAGTCCACCCCTCTTATATTGGTAGTGGAAATAAAACTCCTGCTAGCACCCGAATCAAACAATACAAAGGCACAAGTTTGGTTTACTAGAAACATACCTGACACAACATCGGGATCAGCTCTGGCTTCCTCTCGGGTCATAGTGTAAGCTCTAGTACTTGTCCTCTGCCCTCCTTCCTCGGCTTCTTCTTCTCTGCTCCAGAGCTCTCCGCCTCGACTTCTTACAGTCTTTAGCGATATGGCCAGGCTGGCCACACCTGAAGCATACATTCATTCCCATCCTACACTCACCAGTATGCTCCCTTCCATATTTGCCACACTTCTTCATCCCTACACCAGATGTGACCACACGTCGGTCACCCACCTTGCCACCTTATTGTTTGGAGCGGCTCTACCACGTCCAAAACGTTTCCCATTCTAGTTCCGGCCACCACCATCCTTCTTATTCACCTCAGCCACCACCACCTCGCGCTCATCATATAATCTGCCAGCCAAGTCAACAGCCGACCTAAAAGTGCTCGGTCGAGCGGCGATCATACGTCTACGGATATCCGCCGGTAGCCCTTGGATGTATCTTTTAATCTTTCATGACAGTGTGTCACTTGATCGGGCACCAGCTGCACCATTTCATTAAATTTAGTGGTGTACTGCTGGTGTGTCATCGTTCCCGCCTCCAGCTGCAGGAAGTCTCTTTCTACCTTGTCCATCTCCCTGTGAGGACAAAATTCCTCAATCACTAACTTCTTCAGTTCAGGCCATCTCATTCTCCCAATGGCCTTACTACCCTCGGCTTGAACAATGTTGTCCCACCAGCACAAAGCCGAGTCCACAAAAGAGTGGGTAGCGAATTTCACCTTCTGCTCTTCACGACACTCACTGATATCGAGGACAACCTCCATTTCCCTCACCCACTGGTGAGCTGCTGCAGCAGTGCTGTTCCTATCGAAAGTAGGGCTTGCATCTCATAAACGCCCCATAGTTGCAGCCTCGAGTCGCTTCCGGCGCAGGCTCTTCTTCTTCCTCCTCATCATCAGAGAGAACAGTTTCCAGCTTTGGTTGTTCCCGTCCTCTCGAGGACCTGTTTCTTTCCTTTCTTTCTGCCTTGATCACTTCGGTCACCACAGACGGTAAAATTGTCTGCATGACCTGGTGAACCTCTTCCACCATAGCCTCCTTCACTGAGGCTCTCAGATTGGCGCTCTTGTCGCCACCCTCCGGATGAGGGGTCTCTGATTCTTCATGAACCGCTTTCTCGACTCTGAGTCTCCCTCTCTTGGGTTGCGGAGCAGCACTGTGACCTCCACCACGAGAGGCTTTTGAAGATCTACCGCCAGCCATCCTCTAAAAGCACACTATAAGATCCAAATACTAACGCGGTCATACAAGGTAACACTCAGTTTATGTCAAGTATAGTAAGTCCCTAATTATAGTGGCCAGTTATGATTAGCCACTTACTTTACTCTTCATACCCCAAGCATCTCCTATCCCAACTTAATTAGTATCTAAATCAACTAAGAGCACAAAATCAAATAGCATGCGCACATAATACCGATTAACATTAAGAAAAGACATACCTGATGGCACGTAGCTACTCTGGCTGACATCCCTCCATTTGTCCCATTTTCAGTTTAAGTTTAAGTTTTAAAAGTTTATTTAACCCAATTCTCTTAAACTTTGGCGCTGGTACCAACTTGTAAGGCCCCGTTCCCGGAGACCTCACAGTTGGTCAATCACAGCAGCTAAAACATTAAACCTTATAATTATACAAACTTAAGCAGCGGAAATAATTAATCAAAAACCATTCATTTTATTTAGAACACTGTTGTTAAGCAATATATCATCATTTTACTATTTACAAAAGAATTGATTTACTGCATTACAAAACAACAGCAACATAGAATACGAATGGATGTTAGTCTTTCTCTGCCGAGTAGCTCCACCCTCGTGCCATCCTCAGCAATAATTACTTGCCAACTGAAAATGTATAAAATTAGCGTTGTTGAGTGAGTTCTAGTTTTAAAAGTAATAAAATACTTTCTGTATGTTGTATATGAAAATACTCTTTCTATGAAATACAACTCTGTACTGTATATGCGAGCACGCATTAACTATATGAACAAATACCGTTCATTCTCATTACTGTATGCCTTGTCTGTTCTGTAAACTTTTATCTATATCTTTCACTTTCTGTATGGACCAATGAGCAATACCCCAACTGTATGCGTGATGAAAAACGGGTGATGCGCCATCTATATCCCTCGAAAGGGTCAACTATATCCCTCAAAAGGGTCAACTGTATCCCTCGAAAGGGTCAACTATGTCCCTAGAAAGGGTCAACTGTATCCCTCGAAAGGGTTCTGTGTACTGTGTACAAGGCTGACCCAATCACCCAGGACACGCTACAAAGGTCCTGCCAATCTCAATTGATTGGCCCTGTGTGCATAATAGGGTAGCTAACCCGCAGCACAGTTGAGCTAACGACAACATGGTCGTGTACCTCCTGTAAGCTTGCAAGACTTGTTAATATTTTCATTAATGTTCCTCTTTTTTTCTTTATTGCTCTTTCTCTTTATTATTACGATATACTTTACGTTACGATAATAAACATACCACGTAAAGTCACATATTATATGTAATAATAATAGCAATAATAATAACAATAGGAACAATCATAACCGTGCATGAAACATCATCATAAATAAGCCCCAGACACCCTCAGTCAAAACCCTAAAAGCATAGACTACCAGAAAATTCTATAAAAATTTCTAAGTGCTTAGGCGCTTTGGCACTATTTCGGCGCATGAGCCCTGTTTGGGCGTTTCATCACTATGTAGGCGCATCAGCCAACACTTAATCATTTTATCACTCAGGCGCATGAACTATTCAGGCGCATGGGCACTATTCATGCGTATGAACACTTAGGCGCATGAGTTGTTCGGACGCATGGACACTTAGGCGCATGAGCCACTTGGGCGCATGGGCACTATTGGGGCGCATGGCCCTACACTTAGTCGTCCGACTAATATTTCTAGGCGCATGGACCATTGTTCAGGCGCATGGGCTGTACTTAAACATTTCTAAGGTAATCTTAGGCGCATGGGCTACTGTTCAGGCGCATGGATTACACTCAAATCCTTCTAAGGCATTTTCAGGCGCATCAGCCTTATCTAGGCTCATGTACCCTATGTGTAACATGTTTCTAGTATGTTTTCAAACCCAATCATCAAACCCATCTATTCTAAGCTTAACATGGCTATTCTAAACATGAATAACCTATAAGCATTCAAGAATTAACATCCAACATGCATAATACATACGGGTAAACATACATAAACATTTGAAAATCGTTTTAATACATTTTCAGCCCCAAAGAGAGTTTAAAGCAAGTAAAAACCGGGGTCTAGAACTCACCTGATGCAACTTGGGTGTTTCTTCCTTCTAACCCGCTTGCAATTGAGTTCAAACGCCTAAAAACATCACCAACACACACACACGAGCACATACACAAACACATAAGCGCGTAAGCATATAATTGGGATAAAACCCGTCATAAACACTTAAATACCACGAATTCTTACCTTGAATTCGACTTCTCTTCTTCTTTTCTTTAAAACTCGAAGTTCTGCTCTCTCTCTCTAAACCGAAAGAAAGTGTGATGTGAAGGGAGGGTGGGCGGCCATGCTCACCTTTACACCAACTTTTTCAAAGATTTTTCCTTTTGGACACTTTTAGTCCTTCCACTTGAACTTTATTGCTTTTCTTTCATTTATTCTTCATGTCTTGTCTTTTTAAAATAACCGGGTGTTACACATCTGATAGGGGTCAAACGGATTTTCGTTATCTGAAGGGTACTCCAACACTTGGGTTGTGGTATCCTCATGACGATGACTTCGAGCTGACAGCGTATTGTGACTCGGATTATGATGGCTGCAAGATGAACTACAAGTCTACATCAGCGGGATGTCAATTCTTTGGGAGGAGATTAGTGACATGGCAGTGTAAGAAGCAGACCTCGGTTGCTTTGTCAACCTGTGAAGCCGAATACGTTGTTGCTGCAAGTTGCTGTTCACAAATCATATGGATTCAACAGCAAATGCGGGACTACGGTTTGAAATTCTCTTCTACTCCTATTTTTGTTGATAACTCTGCTGTGATTGCAGTAACTAAAAATCCGGTCCAACATCCTAAGACCAAACACATCGGTATAAAATATCACTTTATACGTGATTGCTTTGAAAAGAACTTAATCGATGTGATTAAAATAAATACTGATTTTCAACGCGCTAAGCTCTATACAAAGGCTTTTGACAAACCACGTTTTCTATATCGGTTAGAGGTCAACGGCGTTAAAAAGAAAAGTGATCTAATTCCCGATGATGACCATGTGTAGTCTGATGCGTACTGTCCATCTGTCTTTTCATTTTATTTTTAATTTTATTTTGTTTAAGTAGCTTCATTACATTAATGTTATTCGGTTGCCTATTAAAATCCTAAAAAGCGTAAATCGGTTACGGTTTTAGAATTTTAGGGGGAGAATAGGTTAGTTAGTAACATTAACAAAAAAAACAAAAAAAACAAAAAAAACAAAAAAAAACGAGGGAGAAGGAGAGGCTGGTTGATAGAAAGTAGATCGTGTCTGTGATACCGATTCAATGACTTTGGGAAATGATAGTACACAGGTACAAATCACTTGGTACTTTAAAACATTAAATAAAATAAGATGCGAAGTTTAAAGTATAAGTCTATGTAGTCTGAGCAATATAAAAGGAAAAAATGATAGCAAGACTAGCTACTACTAAGGTAACACAAAGAAAGTAGACCTACAGGTTGTTAGACCACAGATGATATGTCGGTAGATTCAACACAATAGACGATTAGACCTTATTAAGAACAAACTAAATTGTTTAACAAGTTGTGGGTTAACATCTTATTCCTAGTTAACACAATCAACAAATTCCAATAAGGGGTGACGAGCAGATTAAACTCCATAAATATGTGCGTAAGACAAAATTTGAGCAAAAGCAATCAAAATAATAACTTATGTTGTTGGTGAGAATTGTGCAAAAAGATTAAAATTGCTCAAACAAGAAGATAGGTTATGTGCCTCTCTGCTATGCGGTGGCACTGACCTGAGGATAAGCATAACCTATATACTCTAGACTTCATTGTTGTTTGCCGCCTCTCTGCTATGCGGTGGCACTAACCTGAGGCTTGGCTTCTCTCTGAAAAGTCTAAGAATAGTTTCTTCTTGAAAATTACCCTGAGACCACTCAAAAATCTCCCAAGGAATGTTGATTACCATATAAGTGTGGGATCCACAAATGCCTGTTGAAATAATCAAACCGTAACTATCACCAATCTGTGTCAAAAGTCGGTGTATGGATTTAAGAGGACCAGTATACTGACAATCATCGTGGCTACAATCCTTGAAAGTCCAAATCAAGGTGGGATCTATTAGTACTAGTATGATTTCCTAAACTTGCTAACGACTCAAGATGAAAAACAAGAATTGAACATCAAAAGGTGTTGATAACATGTCCCAAATGATTTGACTTGCCTGTATGATTCCAATTTGAATTAGTCTAGTTATGGTCAAAAGTAATTGAAGCTGCCTATTCCGGAACCGAATCCATTAGATTTCTATATTAGGATTTATACCTCACATAAATAGTCAAAAACAAGTTTAATTTTGTATTTCAGTTCAAATCTTGTATTTTATTTCAATTTAGTAAATTCAGTTTGTTTAATATCGGACTACGTCATGGAATTCAGTAAGGGAGTTCATCATCTAAAATGGTCACGTCTGAGGTGACCACACATACTTTTCAACGGTAAAATCAGCCACGTCTAAGGTGACAAATTTGTTTAAAAGGATCACGTCTGAGGTGGTCAAAAGTTTTTCAAGTTAAAATGATCATGTCTAAGATGATCAAATGCACATAAAGTTTAATCAAAAGTTAAAAAGGGGTTAAGTGAGAAATTGTCATAAAGTCAAAATCATGAGTATGATCCAATCGCACGACTGGACCATGAGTATGGACCTATAGTGCGAATGGATCATACTCATGCACTAAACAGCCGAATGGCACATGAGTATGGACCATTCACCCGACTGACTTATCAAAATGAGCCATTCGGCCGAATGAGAGTGTGCGAATGAGTCAGTCGCCTGACTGAAATCCAGTCGGCCGACTGAATGTAATCAATTGAGCCAATCGCACGACTGAGGTCCATTCGCCCGAATGAACCGAGCGAATGGGTCCAGTCGGCCAATTGAAATCAGATTCAGTATAAATAGGGTCACAGTCGATCGCATTCAACTCCTCACCCCCTAATCGCCCTCATATCGCACAAACTACCGTTACCCTGCCCAATTTTCATTAGACCAAAATTTCTGACTCCTATTGATATTCTGACGATTTTGGATTTTTATACAGATACAATGTGATGATATCTCACTGAAATCTGATGAATGGTGCCCTAGTTTTAAGAATCTCGACCCACCCAAGAATCGAACCATTTACTGGACAAATAACCTAACTAAACTAAGTAAAATGTTGAAATTAAAGTTATTAGGTTATTAGTTAAGTGATTGCGAGTCTAAAGCACCATTACACGACGTCTAATTTCAAGAATTGGTTAAAATTCGAATCTCAATCGACCAAACAGTGGGTCATGCGACTGGACGCCAGGATGAACTCCAATCGCATGATTGAGCTGATCGAATGGCTCAATCGGCCGAATGGATCATACGTATGAGCTTAGTCGGCCGACTGAACCAATCGCAGGCTCAGTTAACCGATTGAACTCAAGTCGCCTACTCAGTCACCCGACTGAATCCAGTCGCATGCCAGGACAACCGACTGAACACAGTCGCATGGTTCAATCGCATAAATGAACCAGAATGAATTCAACCAAGTTTATTAGAACTGATTTGGGTCGTGTGGTTAGCTAATGGTTATGTGTTTTGTGTTACAGATTGATGGCAGAGAAGTGGTCCACCAACCCCAAGCACAACATCTGTGCTCACTTGGACTCCACAACTCGGAATGGTGCCAAGTTTGCAGGGATCATCGCTTTCGTCAAGCGATCAAGGATCCACAAGACGATATCTACACCATGCACCCTTACAGGTCTATACAACAGGCCTTCTGGGTGAATGCATCGGTTGATCGATCACGTGAGCCGTACCGCATAAGGAGTTCTATCTTTGGATTGGATATAGAGATCACTACTGAAGACATTCAGTGTGTACTTGGGTTGGGAGATGATACATACCACCCCACCAGACTTCACCCACTGACGGTGAGAGGGTGCTTCATGAGGATAAAGTACGTTTGGGATATAAACACAGGGGTGCTCAACAAGAGCAACATGTATCCCTAGTTCAAGTACTTGGCACACGTCATCCTCAAGTGCCTGGCGTCGTGAAGGGGTGGGTTCGATGACCTATCAGACCAGATTCAAAATGCCTACGTGGCACCGGTGCTGAACCACCCTTTAAGCTTTTCTAGCATGATTTTCTCTTATATGATATAGAACTTGGAGGCGAAGGGCAAAGAGGGTTTCTGCATGTACCCTAGGTTCTTATAGATGATCTTTGATGAGAAGCTACCCACACTGCCAAAGGAGAGCCACGACGCTGTGGCATTAGAGATTATGGATGATACGACATTGGGTCGTATCAAGGTATACCGGGGAAAGCAGGTCAAGCCCCCGGTAAAGAGACTTATAGGCCATCTAGCCAAGGTGGACTACGTGGCACCAGGGAGGCGTAAATGGCGTCACGTAGACAGTGATTTGGATGTCGAGCAGCTAGAGCTACCTGAAGACGACTCCGACGACGACAGCGGTGATGGTGGAGATGTAGGGCCCACTCAACCGAGGGCCCCCACTGCTGATATAGCATCTCCAGCATCCACCCAAGGTGGAGCAGAGGCTGCAGGGTTCCATCAGGACTTTTGTCTTGATGAGGAGGAGGATACGGGTGAGGAGCCCCTAACCCGCACTGCGGGGAGCCGGGTGCTTGCCACCGACCGAGGTATTTGGGAGGTTGTTGGACGCCCTGGCGAATCTGGGGAGGCTAACACTGATCCTACGTATGCTTCTGATCAAACCAGCAATGTTCCAGGGGGAGCATCCACCTCAAATGAATCGAGGAAGAAAAGGATGGCTCAGCCCCACGGGTTGAAGAAGAAGAAGAGGAGGATGATCTTCATCACCACCACCACTACTACCACCACTTCCACCATTCCACCCACTACCACTATCCCATCCACCACATTATCTACCACCTCACACACCACTACCACAACTTCTCCACCACCACTTTCATCTATACCACCCCTAATCTTCACCATCCCACCACCACCTTCATCTATACCACCCCCAATCTTCACCATCCCACCACCACCTTCATCTATACCACCCCCAATCTTTACCACTACCACCACCACCACCACTAGCCACCCAACAGGACCGTCATCTTACACATCTTTCCCATCTGGATCCTCTCTACCTCCTAGTGGGGTAGAGGAACATCTCTCGGCACTTAACCGAATGGTGCTGAAGCTGTTGGCATCCGATGACGAGAAGACTGCCCAGATTCGTCAGCTAGTAGATCTTACTGCTGCACAATCTCAGCAGATATCTCAGCAGGCTCACTTGATTGATCAGCAGGCCTAGCAGATTGCTACACAGAGCTCAGAGGTTTCTCAACTCCAGGAGCAACATGTCCAATCAGCCAAAAGGATAAAGGAGTTAAAGACTATCAATAAGACCATCATGTTGAGGCTCAAAGGATCTAAAGAGGAGCCACTAAAGATCAAAGAGGGACATGGAGATAATGGTGATGATGATGACAGTGATGATGATGACGATGATGGTGATGAGCAAGGAGATGATACTGATGCTGGTGATGATGAGGATACATCTGTTGCGGGTGCCACATCTGCAAGTGAAAGGGGGAGTAAAAGGACTCAAGACCAAGGTGCTTCCACTTCAGCCCCGTCAGCACAGGAGCATATGATACAAGACAAGAGTAATACTTAGTTGTTTATGTTATTTAAATCATATGTATTTGAATCTTGTATCAATTAATGTAATGAATGTTTATATTTAATGTTGATGTTTAATAGTTTTGATTATTAACTAATGATTGTTGTGTTACATGTTTTAAATCAAGCAGATCCAAACTACCAGAGAGATGAGTATGATGTTGCTCCCCTCTAACAGAACAAGACTCAGCTCACGATGATTCTTGATCTGCAGGGTATTCTCAGGAGATCAGTGAATTACACTCCTGAAGAGGGAGAGATAATTCATGATCTCACAGATGAGCAACTTGCAGAAATTTTCCGACTCAATCCAGATGAGATCGTGAAAGATGCTCCAACAGTCCAAGTTGAAAGTGACGATGAGCTCAAAGACGTTGATGAGATTAAGATAGAAGATGTCACAAACCAACACTATCTAGAGTACACTAACATTAAAGGTAATGTCATTCCCAATCTGGGCGACAACCTTGTCAATGAAACTTTTGAGACTCTGGATAGAATGGAAGAAGAGTCAGACAAGAAAGAAGACACAGACCAAGCCTCGGAAGCTGAAGTTAATATCAGAAAGGCTGAGTGGGTTGCGTGCTTTGAAGAAATAAGAGCCCAACATGGTGCTTCAACGTCAACTGCTTACACCAAGCTGTACAAAGTAAAGAAACATCAAAAGGTGTCGGGCAAAATAATAGCATGGGCGTATTTTGAAGATCTCAATGTTTATGTAGTTAAACGTGAGAAAGGGATTGAGTATTTAAGGTTCCCTCATGACCTGAAGACTCTTCCTGGATTTGAACTGAACCAGTTAGCAAAGTTAAAATTGCTATACGCTGACCCAAGGAAAATGTCAGGCTGGTTTGAGACTGCTCTTAAAAGAGAGTACCACACCAGATGGGTCAACTTCAAACCTCAACAACCGACGAGCTATCTCAGACGGTCTGAGGTTGCTCCCACTAGAAAATCGAAAATAGTGCTGAAGTGGAGTCCTCCACGCACAATGTCAAAGATCCCTCTACGGGAGATGCCACAGGACTTCACTCCACACTTCAAATGGTGGTACTATGATGGGAGAACAAGAGAGTCAGTCATAGTTTTGAATAAGAATGGTGTAATGGAAACCATCAGGGTGTTTGACCCTATGTGGCTTACAAACTTGTCTGCAGATGATGTTATACATTGAACAAATGACCATTATTTTATGACTCAAGATATTGTACAACCTCTACAATTTTAGAACGTTATAAGACTTTGTTTTTCTTTTGAGATACACGACGGAGTCACTAGAGAAGAGAAGTACAAGAAGTTTGAGGAACTTATTAATGATGTAAGACATTAGACGAAACTAGGTCCAAGGGGGAGTTTGTAGATACATGTGTCCCTATTTTCTGATCTTAATGTAATATTTTTGTATTGTCTACACTTATGTAATTGTAATTGTATGGGTACTTAATAAAATACAATATGTGGTTGTGCTTAATGTTGAATATTTCATTGGTTGGTATGTAATAATGCTTATTGACTTGACTATATAGGTTGTGGTTGTTTGAATACTATCTAAATCAATTAATGACTATGAAACATATTCAAACTTAATCATGTGAAGTTCTCATACGATTGGCCCATTCTAGTGGACCATACGCATGAACAACTTCATGCTAATGAACCAGTCATACGAATGAACCAGGAGATTGGATCAGTCGCATGATTGAACATGAGATTGGCTCAGTCGCACGACTGAACACTCAGTTGTGCGAATGGATCAACCGCATGACTCAATTGCACGACTGAACCATGCAAATGGTCCAATCACACGATTGAGAAACCTTAACCTATAAATACCACTTAAATCGTGGAAAATAGGACACTTTGAATATTTTGATACCCAGACGTACCCTAGCCGTCCAGAGACCTCTAGTAACCTGTTCCAACTTCAAAGATCGTAGTAGATCAATTGCTAATCGTTCTTAACGTTTAGATTCAATCTTTAATTGATTCTACATGCGTTCTCACTGATTGGATCGCCAATCAAATAGGATTCCGCACAATTTGATTTGGTATACGCGTAAATCTGTTAGTATTCATCGAGTACACGATCCCTAACACCTTCGCATCCTAAGCCCTATTCTGTTAAGCCCACTATAAGCAATAGTCCACCTCACCATTCTTGCAATTCAAACTAATTGATCAACACAACCCAATCACACTATTTTGTTACAGCACCTGAAACACCAAACAAACAAAAAATAAATAGATATGGGTCTTAAACATTTTCTAGTTGAATTGTTATTATGTTATATATTTTAACGCGCCCCCTCAATTCAATGCATCAAACAACTATAACTTTGAACATAACAGCTCATGTTGATGTACTCCTAAACCCTTCGTAAACAGATCTGCATGTTGTTCATTAGTACCAATTTTATAGATTTTAAAAAAACCAGAAAGTACTTTTTTACGTAGAAAATGTAAATCTATCTCGAAGTATTTTGTACGATCATGAAACACAGGGTTTGTCGTTATAAGAATCACTACCATACTATCACAATAAATTGGAACTTGCAATTTGTGAACTATACCCAAGTCATTTAATAGTTTTACCAACCAGATCACCTCACAACCAGTAACAGCCATGGCCCGATGTTCTACTTCAGTAGAGGACGAGAGACGATAGCTTGTTTTTTTACCTTTCCATGAAAATAATGAGTTACCTAATAAAACACAATAACCAGAAACGCACCTACGTGTAGCCAAGCATTTTTCCCAATCTGAATCAGAATATGCTTTGAGACTAAAATAAAAACTTTTAGAAAACAAATTACCTTTACCAATAGATTTTTTAGATATCTTAACAGTGTTAAAGCAACGTTCAAATGAGACTGTAGGGGCTTATGCATGAATTGACTCAAACAACCAACGGTATATGATATATCTGGTCTGGTTAGTGTTAGGTATATTAGCTTACCTATTAACTGTTGATGTGAAGTAATATCAACCAATCAGTATCATCACAACCATAATTTTGTTTATCAGTAATAATTATGTTTTGTTCAATTGGTACACTAACAGGCTTAGCTCTTAGCATACCATACTCACTAAACAAGTCAAGACAATATTTACGCTGAGAAAGCACTAAACCAGAATTTACTTCAAGCACTTCAATACCTAAAATATATTTAAGCTTACAAGGTCTTTAATCATAAAACTTTTACTAAGAAAAAGTTTAATTTTATCAAGCTCAGCAACACAATTACCAGTTATCACAATATCATCCACATATACAAGCAAAATACAAACTATATTATCAATAGATTTTACAAACAATGAATAATCATTTCTGCTTTGTTCAAAACCAATGTCTAGTAAGGTGTTTGTTAGCTTCTCATTCCATTTTCGAAGAGCTTGCTTTAACCCATATAAGGACTTTACTAATTTACAAACCTTATTACCAGCATCTACAAAATACCCCTTAGGAGGAGTCATATAAACATCCTCATCTAAAGAACCATACAAGAAAGCATTATTTACATCAAGCTGGAACAAACACAATCATGTTGAACAGCTAAAGAAATAACACATCTAACGACTCCCGTTTTTACAACTGGACTAAACGTTTCATTATAATCTAAGCCTTCTTTTTTACTATAACCCTTGGCAACTAACCTAGCTTTATACCTTTCTATTTCACTATTTGATTTATACTTTATTTTGTAAATCCATTTACAACCTATTGGTTTTCTATTCTTTGGTAAATCAGTAGGACCCACATACCATTCCTAATTAATGCTTCCATTTCCTCATTCATTACTGTAACCCAATTTTGATATAAAGAAGCTTCACTAAATGACCTAGGCACCGGACTTTTATTTAAAGATGACACAAAACACAAGTTTTCTGTAGACAATTTAGAGTAATTCACTACTTTTTCTAACCCATATTTTACTTTCCCTTCAATTATATAGTCATTAAACTTTCTAGGCACAACTGTCTTACGACTAAACTTTCTTATGTTCTCACCCTCATGGACATTTACCTCATCATGTGAATCATCACGGGCATCAGTTGCACTAGAGCCACCACATAAATCCCTTGGTTCAGAACTTTCAATCTGACTGTTACTAGTATCTGCTCTACCAGTATCTATTTCTTGGTTTGTACCGGTAGACGAAAGTTCCAAATCTACATGGAAATCATGTATACTCTGTGACCGATCAGCATTGGATTTTTTAGGTGTTATCCTAATATCATCATCGGGTGGTTTCTCTTTCTCATTCTCAAACCCCATATCAAAAAAGTTAAGACTATTTAAAAATTGCTGATTATTAGGAAAGTATTCTTTAGTTTAAAAGGATAGATGTCTTCGCAAAATTTTACATCACAACTTGTAACCTTTCTTGTTATTAGAATAACCTATCAAAACACACTTGTTTGCTCTGCTGTCAAACTTATTCAAGGGGTTTAAATTTGCTGAGAAACAAAGGCATCCAAAATTCCTAAGATGACTTAAAGGAGGGTTTAGATTTGAACAACAACTCATATGGAGACAAACCAGAAAACACTGATGAGGGAGTACAATTGAGCAAATATGTAGCAGTAAAAATGCAGTCAGACCATATGTTAACAGGTAACCCCTTTTGAAACAAAAGAGATCTAGCTGAATTAAGTAGATCGATGTTTCCATTCTACAATTTCATTCTGCTGAGGTGTATATGCACATGATGTTTAATGAATGAAACCCTTTTTATTAAAGAATGAATGAACCTAATTATTTAAAAATTTAGTTCCATTTCGGAACGACACACTTTTATTTTCTTTGAAAATTGGGTTTCAATTAAAGAAAAAAATATTTCCATATTGTTGAACACTTCATTTTTTGATTTTAAAAGATAAACCCAAACTGCTCTCGAGTAATCATCTACTATAGTTAAGAAATACTTATATCCATCCCAACTAGTTACCTTAAATGGTCCCCAAGTATTAAGATGAATTAACTCTCCTATTTCTTTTGAACATGACTACTATTGAAAAAGACGTTCGGGTGTGTTTAGCCTTACAACAAACTTCACATTTGTAAGGCAATGTTCCCGGGACGCTTACAACTGGTAATTCATCGCACATAAAACATATATTTTCATTAACTTGAATAAAACGTTGCAACAGAAACATAAAAACATCCATTTCATTATAATCACTTTTGCACAATAATACATTGTTGACCGGTTACAAAACATCATTATTTTCATTACATCACAAAAACGTCATATTTCTATCAAATGGATGCCATCCAAAAATGTCAAGTAACTGCCTCGTGCCATCCTTAGCACTACTCACCTGCCAACTTGAAAATACATAAACACATTGCATTACCTTCCATTCGTTAAAACATTTTCATTACTATCACACATGATCACACATCATACATACATCAAGCTAATAATTATTATCTTCATCATTGTTCGTTTAGTACATTTCGCACGTTCGCACATATCGCACGTATGGAGTGGTCACTATGACAACTCCCCCTGTGTGTGAACTCTTATAGGTTAGCCAAAAACGCATGTTGTATAACACACAGTAATTAGGAAATCACACGTTATTAGAGCAGTCACCAAGACTGAACTCTTACATGTGTATGAACCCTTATGAGTTAGCCAAAATTGCACACTGTAGATACACACATAGTTGAACACTCCCCCTGCGTGTGTGAACTCTTATGGGTTCGCCAAAATCGCACGCTGTATAACACACAGTAATTGGGAAATCACACGTTATTGGAGCTGTCACCAAGACTGAACTCTTACTGTGTGTATGAACCCTTATGAGTTAGCCAAAATCGCACGCTGTAGATACACACACAGTTGAACACTCCCCCTGCGTGTGTGAACTCTTATGGGTTTCCCAAGATCGCACGCTGTATAAAACACAGTAATTAGGAAATCGTATGTTATTGGAGCAGTCACCAAGACTGAACTCTTACTGTGTGTATGAACCCTTATGAGTTAGCCAAAATCACACGTTGTAGACACATGCAAGGTAACAACTCTCAATGAGTTGTGAACCTCCCTTTAGTTGCTTGCAAGGCTTTTCATTCATTCGATCATTATGTTCCACTTTCATTATCTTAATTCTTTCACTTCGTTAAGATAATACTTTACATTCATTAACAATATCACACCATGTAAAGTCACATCATCATACGTAATAAGGAACGTAACAGATCATATCATACATAAGCATAACATCATCAATTGCACATCGTCAATCACACGTCATCATGCATAACCATCAATCATACATCAATCATTCATCATACGTCATCATCATATATCATTCATGCCTATCACATCATCTATGACCTCAAAAGTCAGCTTACATGAACCCCTAGGAACCTCCCAAGTCAAAACCTACATCTGCACATTTCCTCGAAATTCAGAAAAATAAACTAAGTCTTCATCCGCATTTCCTATTGTTCATCCGCATTTCTTATGTTCATCCGCATTTCTTTTGTTCATCCACATTTCTTATGTTCATCCGCATTTCTTTTACTCATCCGCATTTCCTTTACTCATCCGCATTTCCTCCAGTCGCATAACTTTCATCCGTATTAGTATGTTGTTCATCCGCTTTAACTTGTTCATCCGCATTAACTTGTTCATCAGCATGAACTTGTTCATCCGCATTAACTTGTTCATCCGTATTAACTTGTTCATCCGCATTAACTTGTTCATCCGCATTAACTTGTTCATCCGTATTAACTTGTTCATCCGCATGAACTTGTTCATCCGCATTAACTTCCAATCACACAACTTTCATCTGCATTTCTTTTTGATCATCCGCATTAGCAAATGCGGATAAGTTAGACTCATAGGGTTATCCGCATTAGGAACACTTAAGCAGTTATTCTAAAACTTAGGCGTATGAGCCCAATTTGGGCGCATGAGCAGCCCTCTTCGCACCTAAACACCATATTTCAGTCCCCAAACCTCACATATCATACTCTAAGCTTAAAGTTTACATTCTAAGCCATAGAAACACAACCATAACATCAAAAAACACATACATAGCCCAAAATCAAACCCCACCCGCAACATACATATACATACATACGGGTATAAAAGCCGGCTTATAAAAATATTCATACATGCATTTCCAGTCCCAAGATCAGTTAAAACATATAAAAGAGGGGGTTCTAGAACTTACCTTTGCAGCTCTTTGGGTAAGACTTCTTCAAACCTGTTGAGTGTGTGTAGGCTCAAGGGCGGCCATACCACCTTTATCACAAACTTTTAAAATTTTTGTCCTTTTGGACACTTTTTACCCTTCAAGTTGGGAAAAATATATTTTCTTTCTTTTTCTTCACTGTATTCTTCTTTCTTTGTCTTTTATAAATAACCGGGTGTTACAAGTCCACCCCTTTATTTAGGTTTTGTCCCCGAAACCTATTATTCCTCAAACAATCGTGGGTAATGTTGTCTCATCTCTTTCTCTGTCTCCCACATAGACTCAGATCCCTTCCTGTGCTTCAACTGTACACGCACAGGAGGAACTACTTTATTCCTTAACCTCTTCTCCTTACGATCAATGAACGCCACAGGTTGCTCCACATAATTGAGTCGTTTATCTACCTCGATATCCTCCAGTGGTACAATCATATCCTCGTCTGTTAAGCACTTTCTCAGATGAGATACATGGAATGTCGGATGAATTCTATTTAACTCATCTAGTAACTCTAATCAATAGACCACCTCTTCTACTCTAGCAATAATTCGGAAAGGCCCTATGTATCTCGGGCTCAACTTGCCCTGCTTTTTGAACTGAATGACACCCTTTCAAGGTGAGACTTTCAACATGACTCTATCACCCACCTGGAACTCAATCAGTCTATGTTGCTTATCAGCATACGACTTTTGCCTATCTTTGGCTGCCTTCGTGAAGGCCTTGATCCCATACGTACTCTACATCCTTCCGGGTCAACTTGGTCAGTGAAGAAGCGATCTTAGAGAAGTCTTGGATGAATCTCCTATAATAACCCGCTAAACCCAAGAAGCTACGAATCTCGGACGACGTCTTCAGAGACTTCCATTGTATCACCGTCTCCACCATAATTCCCTCGGGATTTACCACGTGACCCAAGAATTGAACCTCGCGCAACCAGAATGCGCACTTTGAGAACTTGGCGTACAACTTCTCCCTTCTCAACGTCTCCAACACCTCTCGAATGTGATCGGCATGCTCATCCTCACTCTTGGAATAAATCAAGAAATCATCGGTAAACACAATCACTGATTTATCCAACATCGGCCGACACACTGGATTTATCAGATCCATAAAAGCAGCTGGCGCGTTAGTTAAACCAAAAGACATAACGAGAAACATGTGCGAAAAGCTGTTTTAGGAATATCCTGCTCCTTAACTTTCAACTGATGGTAGCTAGATCGAAGGTCTATCCTGAAGAACCAACTGGCACCCTGAAGTTGATCAAATAGGTCATCAATTCTCAGTAAGGGGTACCAATTCTTCACTGTCAACTTGTTCAGCTCACGGTAGTCGATACACATCCTCATACGACTGTCCTTCTTCACAAATAATACCGGAGCACCCCAAGGAGAGATACTCGGTCTAATGAACCTCTTATCAAACAACTCCTGTATTTGCTCCATCCATTCCTTCATCTCAGTCGGAGCCAACCGATACGACGCCTTAGCAACAGGTTGGGCACCCGGTGTTAAGTCAATCTGGAACTCGATCTCGCAGTCCGGTGGCACTCCTGGTAAGTCTTCTGGGAACACCTCTGGAATGCACACACAACCGGTACATCAGACAGTTGTGGTGTTGGCATATCCACATCCTTCACGTAGGCCAAGTAGGCACTACACCCATGTCTCATGCACTTTCCCGCCACCGCCATCGAAATCACCTCCGAGTTAGTTGTAACTCGATCACCGTAAACTGTCACCGAACTCCTATCAGCGCTGACAGTCTAATCACCTTCTTGTGACACACAATGTTCGCCTCGTAGTCCGCCAACCAATCCATTCCTAGGACTACATCGAAACCGCCTAAGGTCATCATGGACGGTCTAACAGGAAACTTATGACCTTCTAATTTAATGTCACAGCTTCTATCATCTTTGATATCCTGGTAGACTTACCTATGGTAGTTTCTACATCGAAGGGCGTATCTATATTCTTACTACTAACAGGCAATTTAGTACAGAAAGCAGCAGAAATAAAACTTTTATTAGCACCAGAATCAAATAACACAGAGGCTAAGGTTTGGTTTACTAGAAACGTACCTGACACAACATCGGGGTCCGTCCTAGCCTCCTGTGTTATCGTGAACGCTCTGGCACTCGCCCTCTGCCCTTCTCCTCCAACCTTCTTCACTCCTGATCCTTCGGCCCTTAGCTTCTTACAGTCCCTACTCATGTGACCATTCTCTCCACAGTTGTAACACCTTACAACCCTGCATTCCCTCACTACATGACCGGGCTTCCCACACTTGAAGCAGATGTTCGATCCCCATTTGCATTCCCCCAAATGCTCTTTCTCCCATTTACCACATCTCTTCATCCCTACACCAGATGTGACTACACGCCGGTCACCCACCTTCGCCACCTTGTTGAGGATCTCCGCTACGTCCAAACTGTTTCCCATTCCAGTTTCGGTCTCCACCACCTTTCTTGCTCACCTCAGTCACCAGCACCTCTCGCTCGTCATACAGTCTTCCTGCCAAATCAACCGCCGACCTAAACATACTCGGTCGGGCAGCGATCATGTTCCTGTGAATATCCGCTAGCAAGGCCTGAATATACCTCTTAATCTTTCGTGATAGAGGTGTCACCTGATTCGGCACCAGTCGTGCCATCTCATTAAACTTCATGGTGTATTGCTGATGGGTCATTGTTCCCGCCTCTAGCTGCAGGAACTCCCTCTCAACTTTATCCATCTCTCTGTGAGGGCAGAACTCCTCAATTACCAGCTTAATCACTCTGGCCACTTCATTCTTCCAATAACCCGGCTACCCTCGGCTTGGATAATGTTGTCCCACCAGCACAAAGCCGAGTCCCTAAATGAGTGGGCAGCAAACTTCACCTTTTGGTCCTCTCGGCACTCGCTGATATTCAGAACAACTTCCATCTCTCTCACCCACCGGTGAACAGTAGTAGCAGTGCCATTACCATTAAGGTAGGGGGCTTGCATCTTTGAAATGCCCCGTAATTGTAGCCTCGTGCTGTCTCCTACAAAAGCTCCTCTTCCTCCTCTTTTTCTTCTTCATCATCTAAGAAAACCGTCTCAGTCTCGGGCCATCCCTTTTCACCCATAGGCCTACTCCTTTCCTTTCTCTCCCCCTCCCGTATAGCCTTTATCACTTCAGTCACTACAGGCGGTAGGATCGTCTGCATGACCTGATGCACTTCCTCAACTACAGCCTCCTTCACCGAGGCCCTTAAGTTAGCACTCTTATTACCGCCCTCCGGATGAGGGATCTCTGGTTCTTCATGAACCACCTTTTCTACTCTAGGTCTTCCTCTTTTGGGCCGCAGTTCAGCACCAAGTCCACCACGACCTCCACCACACGATGCTTTTGAAGATCTACCACCGGCCATCCTCTAACACACACTATAAGATTCAAACACCAACATGGTCATTCAAGGAAACAACTCAGTTTATGTCAAGTATAGTAAGTCTCTAATTACAGTGGCCAGTTGTGATTAGCCATTTACTTTACTCTTCATACCCTAAGCATTACCTATCCTAACTACATCAGTATCTAAATCTACAAACAACACATAAACCACATAACATGCGCACATAATGCCGGTTAACATTAAGAAAATACCTGATGGCACGTAGCTACTCGGACTGGCATTCCTTCCCTTTCCATCCCATTTTCAGTTTAAGTTAAGGTTTATTTTGAAAATTTACCCGTGAACACTTAAACTTTGGCTCTGATACCAACTTGTAAGGCCCCGTTCCCAGGACGCTTACGGCTGGTCATTCATCACACATAAAACATATATTTTCATTAACTTGAATAAAACATTGCAGCGAAAACATTAAAACATCCATTTCATTATAATCACTTTGGCAAAATAATACATTATTGACTGGTTACTAAACATCATTATTTGCATTACATCATAATAACGTCATATTTCTATCAAATGGATGTCATGAAAAAATGTCAAGTAACTGCCCCGTGCCATCCTCAGAAATGCTCACCTACCAACTGGAAAATGCATAAAAAGCCAGTGTTGTTGAGTGAGTTCTAGTTTTATAAAGACATTGCATTACCTTCCATTCGTTAAAAAATTTTCATTACTATCGTACATACATCAAGGTAATAATTATTATCTTCATCATCGCTCGTTTAGTATATTTCGCACGTTCGCACATATGGCACATATCGCACATGTCGCACATATCACACATATCGCACATATGGAGTGGTCACTAGGATAGACTCCCCCTGTGTGTGTGAACTCTTATGGGTTCGCCAAGTCGCATGCTGTATAACACACAGTAATTAGGAAATCGCACGTTATTGGAGCAGTAACCAAGACTGAACTCTTACTATGTGTATGAACCCTTATGAGTTAGCCAAAATCGCATGTTGTAGATACACACACACTTGAACAGTCCCCCCGCATGTGTGAACTCTTATGGGTTCGCCAAGTCGCACGCTGTATAACACACAGTAATTAGGAAATCGCACGTTATTGGAGCAGTAACCAAGACTGAACTCTTACTGTGTGTATGAACCCTTATGAGTTAGCCAAAATCGCACGTTGTAGATACACACACAGTTGAACACTCCCCCTGCGTGTGTGAACTCTTATGGGTTTGCCAAAATCGCATGTTGTATAAAACACAGTAATTAGGAAATCGCATGTTATTGGAGCACTCACTAAATTACTGTGTGTATGAACCCTTATGAGTTAGCCAAAATCACACGTTGTAGACACATGCAAGGTAACAACTCTCAATGAGTTGTGAACCTCCCTTCAGTTGCTTGCAAGGCTTTTCATTCGTTCGCTCATTATGTTCCACTTTCATTATCTTAATTCTTTCACTACGTTAAGATAGAACTTTACGTTCATTAAAAATATCACACCATGTAAAGTCACATCATCATACGTAATAAGGAACGTAACAGATCATATCATACATAAGCATAACATCATCAATCGCACATCATCAATCACACATCATCATGCATAACCATCAATCATACATCATCATACAACAATCATTCATCATACGGCATCATCATATATCATTGATGCCCATCACATCATCTATGACCTCAAAAGTCAGCTTACATGAAACACCAGGAACCTCCCAAGTCAAAACCTACATCTGCACTTTTCCTCGAAATTAAGAAAAATAAACTAAGTCTTCATCCGCATTTCCTATTGTTCATCCACATTTCTTATGTTCATCTGCATTTCTTTTCTTCATCCGCATATCTTATGTTCATCCATATTTCTTTTACTCATCTGCATTTCCGTTACTCATCTGCATTTCCTTTACTCATCTGCATTTCCTCCAGTCGCATAACTTTCATCCGCATTAGTATGTTGTTCATCTGCATTAACTTGTTGTTCATCCGTATTAACTTGTTCATCCGCATTAACTTGTTCATCCGCATTAACTTGTTCATCCGCATTAACTTGTTCATCCACATGAACGTGTTCATCCGCATTAACCTGTTCATCCGCATTAACTTGTTCATCCTCAGTAACTTGTTCATCTGCATTAACTTGTTCATCCGCATTAACTTGTTCATCCGCATTAACTTGTTCATCCGCATTAACTTGTTCATCCGCATTAACTTGTTCATCCGCATTAACTTCCAGTCGCACAACTTTCATCCGCATTTCTTTTTGCTCATTCGCATTAGCGAATGCGGATGAGTTAGACTCAGAGGGTTATCCGCATTAGGAACACTTAAGCAGTTATTCTAAAACTTAGGCGTATGAGCCCAATTTGGGTGCATGAGCAGCCCCATTCGAACCTAAACATCATATTTCAGTCCCCAAACCTCACCTATCATACTCTAAGCTTAAAGTTTACATTCTAAGCCATAGAAACACAACCATAACATCATAAAACACATACATAGCCCAAAATCAAACCCCACCCGCAACATACACACATATATACATATGGGTATAAAACCTAGCTTATAAAAATATTCATACATGCATTTCCAGCCCCAAAATCAGTTTAAACATGTAAAGGGGGGGGGTTCTCGAACTCACCTTTGCATCTCTTTGGGTAAGACTTCTTCAATCCCATTTGCAAATCAAGTTTAAACACCTAAAACCCACCAAACACACACAACCGAACAAACAAACACACATAAGCATATAACCGAGGATGAAACCAGTTAAGAACATCTTAAACTCACGAATTCTTATATTGAATTCGACCTTCTGCTCTTGTTCTTCTTCAAAATCCGATCTGCACTTTCTCTAAAACATCCGAATGTTGAGTGTGTGTAGGCTCAAGGACGCCCATACCACCTTTATCACCAACTTTTAAAATTTTGTCCTTTTAGACACTTTTTACCCTTCAGCTTGGGTAAAATATTTTTTTCTTTTTTTTTCTTCACTTTATTTCTTTGTATTTTATAAATAATCGGGTGTTACAACATTGTTGAGAAATACTACTATTTTTTAATTTTAAATAAGCTTTTAACACATTTAGTACTTGGTCAAAGGGATGACCAAGCCTACTATGCCACAAGTCAGCAAAAACAGAGCAAGAAATTATACAACTATTTACATACAACTCTTCACCTTTACTATTTAATCTATCTAACACATACAGTCCATCTACAGCCCTACGAGTCATCACTAGTTTCCCTTGCCCTAAGTCTTGAAAATAACAATGAGAATCGGTAAAGAAACAACATATGTTATTTTCTTTTGTCATGTTATTAACAGACAACAAATTTATGCAGTACTCAGGCACACGCAACACATCATTAAGTATTATATCACTAGTTGACTTTAGATTTCCTAGTTTTTAAATTAAGGCTTTAGTACCGTCTGGGTGACCAACGGTTAAATTTAACTTAGAAACATCTAATAAGTTCACCATATTTGATTCAGAAACAACCATATATTGATTAGCTCCTGAGTCCACTATCCAGTTCTCCTTAGAGATTAACTGTATATGTTTATGAGAGGAAAATGCTATATTAAACAAATCATAGTTAAAGCATATACCAGCCATATTTGCTTTTGGTGACATAGACCCATTGGATTCGGTGATAAATGACATGATCTTACTAATTTGTTCAGTTGTAAATGGTTGAGACAAACAATTAAATGAATTAGTAGTACCATGAACCTCGGAAATGTTACTTGAATTGCTTTGAGCTCTTTGAAAGTTTGATTTATTTTTGTTATTCGATGGATAACCTATGATCTCAAAGCATTTATCTATGGTATGACCTATTAAGTTGCAATAAGTACACTTTTGACCTTGATTTCTAACTTGTTTTCTTTTATTATCTACAAATTTTGTAGCAAAAACATTAGCTTGAGTTTTTTCTTGAATATTTATTCCTCTATGTGACTCTTCTGAAGAATTTATTGCAAAAGCATTTTTTATAGTTAGCGGTGGCTCTTTAGTTAGAATAGTTGTTCTCATTGGTTGGTATATGTCATCGAGACCCATTAAAAACTACGTTAGTTTCGATTGTTGTTTAAAACTACTTATATTAGTTGCAGCAGGACATGTACAGTTAGGTAAATCAAACAAAGTGTCGTATTCTCTCCACATAGAGTTAGGTTTGTGATAATAATCAGATATAAGCATACCATTTTGACTTATAGAGTTAATTTGTTTATGTAGATTATATATGACTGACCCATCTACTTTGCTATATGTTTCTTTTAATTCATTCCACACATCTGAGACAAGTTATGAGAAAATTTGACTAACATATAGTTCCTTAGATATGGAGTTTAACAACCAACCACCGAATTACAAAGATCCTATTGACTTGCAAGAACGAGATCATTTGTTGGTTTAATACAAGTCCCATCAATAAACCCTACTTTATTTTTTACTGACAATGCAAGCTTCATTGTATTAGCCCAAATTGTGTAGTTTTCAATACCTTTTAACTTTATTATTATAAAGGACAAGTTATTAGTATCACTCGCATGAAGGTATAAAGGATTACTAAAATCCATATTATTAATTTGGGTTCCATCATTAGTTTTCCCAGAAGACTTATCTGATTCATTCATTTTTAGTTAGGTGTATTAACCTAATAGATGGGTACCAGCAAAGTAATATTTACAACCAGATAAAGATCACAAGAACTTAATCAGAATAGAAACAATGATCACTACTTTACACAATGACACATTATCCCGAGTGTAAATTCAATAAGCCAACAAAGCCTAACAAAACGGAGACAACAAGGCACAAATGATCAGCAGACAAACTCAACCAGCAATAGACAACTTACTCAGCAACGAATATCAAAACATTAACAATTATACAACTAATCAGCAAGTTATAACAACTAACCAATTTCACACAAAACTAAACAGTCAGCAGAGAAGTAAACAACAATTATATCAAACTCAACAAAAAATAAAAAGCAGAGAACCATCATCTAGACATGGGCAAACCGGGTTTTGGGCCGGACCCGGAACCGGGTTCAAACCGGGTTCGGGCCGGCCGGTTTTTTTTAAAACCGGGTATGGGTGAACCCGGGTTCGGGTTCGGGTCGGGTTGGGCATACTTAAAACCCTACCCGGCCTACCCGGTTAGGGTCGGGTCCGGACCGGGTCGGGTCCAGAACCAGGTACAACCGGAGTTTTTTTACTATTATAATTGCTATTAATATTAATATTATTAGTAGTATTATTATTATTATGATTGCTATTACTATTATTATTATTATTACAATTATTATTATTATTATTATTATTATTATTATTATTATTATTATTATTATTATTATTATTATTATAACAACATTAAAAAAACATCTATAACTCATTAATTTATTATTTATTTATTAAAATAATTTTAAAAATACATTAACAAATCAATAACTAATCGACTATTTTCCTCGAGAGGCTTCATCAAATGCTAATTCTTCGTCGAATATACCAGAAGATACTCCTTCTTCTACCTCTTCATCGTGTACTTTACATTCGATTGCAATTTCGTCTTCAAGATTTGTTTTGTCTTGTATACAATCCATCGCGTCTAAGTGGTCTTTTAAACAAATGCACATCTCCACCGCTTCCGGAGTTAATCTTGTTCTCCGTAATGATAATACCCTGCCACTAAGAGAAAACGCAGACTTCGAAGCTACCGTAAAAGCTTGGACACTTAGTAAATCACGGGCCATAGCGGAAAGAATTGAAAATTGGGATTCCTTTCCTTTCCACCAAGCCAAAATATCAAATGTATGATAATCTTGAGTACTCATAGTTGAAATAAAATTGTCGTACTATATATACCAAGTTCGCTTGTTGGGACGTTACCCCTTTGATGTTTAGTCGTCACATCCCGAACAACATTCAACATAGTCATAATGTGGTCTTTAAACATGGTACTAGCACTTGAGGTTGATTCTCTTTGCGTAGTTATATTTACGTTAGGTCCATATTTATTTAAATAAAAGTTATAAATAATTTTCAAACTTTTATTAAAAACTTCTTTTGCCTCGGTTGAAAATTTGAGGTTTTCGTCATGTATATCCAAATTGTCATTTATCTCGTCTATTAAACATTCTACCCCCGCAACATTTAAAAAAGAATTTAAAGCAGCGGCACAAGTAAAAACAGATGGTAACTCAAGAAAATATTTTTTAAACTTCTCTTTCATTGGTTTTATCATTTCTCTAAACATACTATTTTTATTTTGAAAATTTTTAAAATTCAAAGCCATGAAATATAATTCTTGAAGCACCGACTAACTAATGGGATAATAAACTCCCGATAATTTTGTAGTTGAGTTTTTAAACACCTCAAGAAATTCGGATAAATGTTCAATATTTTTCTAACCCAAATCCGGAAATAGGTCGGCTTCGCAATTATCCGAAAGACTATTATGAAAAGCTTTTAAAGTGCCTTTTTGTTTTAAAGCACAATCAAACATATGACAAGTCGAGTTCCACCTAGTAGGTACATCCCAATTAGGCCCTAAAAATCTAGATTCTGTATCTTTACAAAGTTGTTTATAATCTCGATATCTTTTTCTACTTTTTTTAAAAACGTCGTGTAACATAAATCGAAAAGCTTTTATAAAGCTATCAACAAATGGTACGGATAAACCATCTTGTACTACTAAATTAATAATATGTGCAACACAACGAGTATGAAAAAAATCACCGTTTGCAATCAGAAGATATTTTAATTTTAATTTTTCACCGCGGTTGTGTTGTTGGAAGCGTTATCAAATGTCATTGAAAATATTTTATTTTGTAAATTAAAAGTAGTTATTACATTATCCAAAAAGTAAAATAAATACTCTCCGGTGTGTGGATACGAAAATAGATTAAATGCAATCGTACGTTTCATCATTTGCCATGAACTGGGATCTACCCAATGAGCGGTGACGCAAAGGTATGATTCGGGGAAACCGTGTGACGCCGACCAAACGTCACTAGTTAAGTTTACACCGGTATTTAAATTTTCAAATAATACAATTAAATCATTTTTTGCTTGCTTCCATAATTTTAAACAATAACGTCTAAGTGTAGTACGACTTACGTGAGTGTAACGAGGTTGAAGCGTCTCTCGAATTAAGTTGGTTAACCGAGGGTTGTCGAAGTGATTGAAAGACAAAGCTTCTTGAATTGCGAACTTTACCATTCGATCTCGAACCTCATTAACGTTGTAATTAAAGATTCTACCGTCTCCACTCAATTTTGTTTGTTGCGAATCCGGATTATTTTTTAACGACTTACAAAACTTCTTGGTAATGTGTTTGTTTAAAGTCGTGTTAGAATCTTTAGCAAGTAAAGCTCCACAAAACTTGCAACGAGCTTTTACAGATCCGTCACTCAACTCAACCATATCCCAATTGCACCAAACATCCATGTTACGATTGTGTGGAAGAACACGAACGACAGTTGGAGAGTTCGATGAACCTTGACCAATGGAAGATTGAGAGTGAGCCATATTGAGATTTGAGAATAAACGAGAGTATTGTTTGCGTTTTTTGCGTATGTTTTTTTATGTTTGAACTTTGGGTACCTTACCATATCAACCCACACCTATTTATACTTATTTTAGAGGCAAAAACAACAAAAAAAAGGTTACATTTCGTCCCCAACGGCTAGAAAAAAAAAAGTCGAAACCGGGTCCAACCGGGTTCAACCGGTTCGGGTCCGGTTCCTATGATTTCCAAACACCCCAAACCGGGTTGAAACCGCCGGTTTTTTCCGGGTACACCCGTATCGGGTTGTACCTGGACCCGGGTCCGGTCGGGTCCGTACCCGGTTTTTATGTGCAAATCTACCCTCATCTATAGTCCAAGTATTAACGCTAATGGGCAGTTGATTCCCGTATGTTAGTACTCCCACGGGAACTCACTAGCGAAGGGACTTGTTACAAAATTGGGTTAGAGACCTTACAGTGAAAATGCTTAACACAAGTGAATCTAGAATATAGATCTCAAGCGATCTCCTATGAAGGATCTTCACCACATGCATGCAAAATTACAGGTGGAATAGCTCGTTAAATCCAAAAATCGGTTCGATAGCGGAAGACATTTATCAATTTTAGTGATTATGATATGCACATGAATCAATGGCCCAGGATATGAATATCTCTCCTACAAGTTTTCTGATTAGGGCTTTTCCTTTTTTATTTTGACAAAAAAGTTCTTATAGATCTTTGATGAGTCGAAAATTTTGAGCATAAGAAGATTTACAATCAACACCAATACTTAAGGTTTATACCAACCTTGAAAATAACAGTATGATTCAAGGCATATTTAAAAATTTGAAAAACTTGAATACCCTGCTCCCAAATGTCACCGATTAAAAGTTCAATTAGGTTTGTTTAGAAAACATTTGTTGAAGTAAACGATGGATCAAGAGCCACGAGGTTCTGAAACCATGTTAAGAAACCTGAAATTCATCATTTACTTGAACAAAAAATATGTATAAATCTGAATTTGATAGAAACTCTTTGTTACGAATACAAAGAAAACAATCAAGAATCAAACAAAAACATATTAAAGAACTTACTAACCTGCAACGATGTGTTACAAATTTGAACCTAATACAAGAACTCTATGAATCACAAAGAACATAGAAGAACAAGATGGAAAACCCTAATGAAAACTTGTATCAGAAAGAATATAGTATGAGATTATTCAGCAAATGAAGACAAAGAAGTCTTATAAGTTGGAATCTTTAAAACCTTATCTGGGCCTTTGCATCCCAAGCCTATTCTATTAAGCCCACTATAAGCAATAGTCCAGCCCACCATTCTTGCAATTCAAACTAATTGATCAGCACAACCCAATCACACTATTTTGTTATGGCTCTTAAACATTTTCTAGTTGAATTGTTATTATGTTACGTATTTTAAGAACTTCAGTCCCTCTGACCAAATTGAAGCGTTGGATTCATACTTAGAAACATTTATACCATGGTTCCCTCTAATAACAATTTGATCCTCCAAATCAAACCATGATTTTTTTAATGCACCGGTCCACCAAACCTAGGCTCTGATTCCATATTGTTTTCTTATATATTCGGTAATTACGTAACCACACTAATTAAATATACTACTTACAAGTCTTGCACGCAACTTAAAAATAATTAACATAGTACTTTAATTTCTAAGAATGTAAATTTTTACTTCAAACGTAACATATTATAGCTAACCATAAATTTTTTTTATAAAGTGTCTCCTAAGAATTGCAAGAATTTTTATTTCTTTTAACATTTTACCTTGAACTTCATGTTATCATAACTACAAATAAGACTGATTTCCAGCCTATTACCGATAAAAATTTAACACATATGACATCTTACAATACAATAAGAATGTAAAGCCTCAAGCAAAAAACCATATGGGCTTAGAAAAAAACCTTAATAAAAGTAAATAAAATAATGATGTAAAGAAGAGAATCAACCCCAGTTGCTGTATTTGTAAAGTTCGAGCTTGACTTGACTAATACCTTTTCAAGCTTGGGCTCGGGCTCGGGCTCGGACTCGGCTCGTTTATTTATTTAAATATTATTTTTAATATTTTGATATTTAATTTTAATATATATTTATAATTATAATTGTATATATAACATTAGATTATTTAATTGTTTTTATCATAACTTTATATATAAAAAATATTATTTATATAATAAATTTAATAAATTAAATAAAAATATATAAACAAAAAACTCATCTAGGCTCGCGAGCTGGCTCAATCTCGATACGTGAAGCTCCGCGGGCTCGGACTCGATAATTAAATGAGCTTATTTTCAAGATCGAGCTCGACTAGGGCTCGATAAAGCTCGGCTCGTTTTGAGCTTTTTATCAATCCTATCTCGAGTTGCTCATGAACGGCTCGACTCTTTTACACCCCTAGGCTGAACCCCCTCCTAAACTAGCAGGTTATAATGGGTAAAAAAATTATGATTGCTATCCCGTCCACTAAAATTGATCCCAAATTATTACAATCTAGGGGATCACATGACATTTGAACCTACTGCTTTTGTCCTTATGATTTTGTGGTAGGGCTCGACCGTCACCAGCGTTAGTTGTCCATAATAAAAATCATGGCAGTGAATTACTGATCATGATAGGGCTCGACCGTCACCGGCGTTAGTTGTCCATAATAAAAATCATGGCAGTGAATTACTGATCAGGATAAAGGTCCTTTATCCTGATCAGTAATTCACTGCCATGATTTTTATTATGGACAACTAACGCTGGTGACGGTCGAGCCCTACCACAGAATCATAAGGACATAAGCAGTAGGGGACTGCATGCATGCAGATCTAGTTTAACTTGCATCATTATCTTTTCTTAAAAGTGTGTAAAAATTAACAAAAATTAACATATATGCATGATTCATGATCATTATGCTTAATTCTTTAAACCATACAGAATGATAGTGGATGTTTATCATGGGAAATGGAAGGGTTCAGATGTTGCAGTTAAGAGAATCAACCCCAGTTGCTGTATTTGGTTATATATTACATATATTGTCTTGCTTTGGTTAGCTGCTAATGGCTTCCATGTTTTAGTGATCAAGATCAAACATATGGCTACTCATGCAAACTTGAAACTATAACATCTTATTTTGAGTACAGATTTGCATGGAAAGAATGTTGTTTGTTTCAACTTAAAAATGTGAAAATCTACTAGTTCATATGAGAGATCCACACAGACTAATTTGCAAGGCACGTGAATGGATTTATTTCTTGATAAACAACTATATGCACCATCATCATTCTATTAATCAGCAGAGTATTGGTATGCCCTCATGAGTTTACCCTGGTTCTCATGGTTGCAAAAAGAAAAAGAAAAAAAAATCCATATGCATCCATGATTGTTGCGTATAAATCTTTTTTTATGAAACTTTTAGATAAGAGCGAGATTTTGGCTTATCAAAGGTGAACAACAAAAGATGGTATCTCGTCGTGTTCGTAGAACCTTGTTTTAAGAAGTAGTCACTTGGTAGCGGAAAAGGTATGTTACGTACATGTAATTTCATTTTCTTTGTAAATCCTTATTGTTAGCATTAATCTGTTGACACTTTCTTTCCGCAATCAGATTGATGTTTAGTCCTTTCCTTGGGAGCAGTGATGTGGGAGTTGCTCACTGAAGATGATTAGATGAACCTTATACAAATATGTATTGTGGTAACGTAATTGTAACGTAATTGGTACTTTTTTTCTGCTTTTAAAGGACTAAAGACTTATGTTGACTGCGTATTGACATATAGATGCTTAGAGGCGTGATCAATACATAACTTAATTTAGTAGAGAACTGGCGGAAATAATTCATATTTTATTCCGAGTTGATTTCACGTAAAAATAAGCATGCTGTAAAGGTATGTTCAATATATTAATGAAGGTTATGTTGTTATGAAAATGAATGTTCTTAAACACAAAAACTCGTAATCACCTTTTAATTATTTTCATTGAATAATTAAGGTTATTAATGAGGTATAATAATCTTAGATGTATTTAATGTGTTTAAGAGATTAAAAAAGCCTAAATTTTATACATATTATGTGTATATAAATTGTAATATCATGCATCTTGATTATTAGCACAATCACAACTTGTTTGCTGTGTGATAATGAGTGGTTAAATGAATGTAACGAATGAATGAATAGAATGGATGATATAATTAAACAAATTATTGCATTTTATTGTAATTTTTAATTATTAAGTGATAATGGAATAAATTATTATTTTGTATTGTTTGTTATGTAGGAAAATGCGAATGAATAAAATACAAATATGGTTATAATGGTGACGAATGGTGGTGGTGGTGGTGGTAGCGGTCGTTGTCGTAGAGGTGATGGTGGTAGTGGCCGGTGGCGACTGATCTTGGTGTTCGGTGGTGGTGGAGGTTGGCGTCGGCCGATGGTGGTGGTTGTCAATGGTACTAGTGGCAACAAGTGGAGGAGGTGGTGGTGGTGGTGGTTGGTTGTAGTTATGATTAAGGATGAAAGAAATAATAAAAAAATGGTGGATAGAATGAATCTATTATTGTGTTTACAGTAGTAAGATTAGTTATATAATTGTTCATTTTATTTTTTTCATCAAGACTATTTTTTTCATTAACCATCAATAATTCACTTCATTTAGTTCTTTATTCGTACATACTAAACACTACCTCATATTTTTCTCGTTATGACATAATTTGGGACATAAAAAAGATAATTAAGAATTAATTATTCTTTAAGGTAAAGTGTGGTTGACTTTTATGATATTCCCTAATATATAACATGATCATATATGACTGAATATTTGAAAATTATCGATAAGGAAGTTATGAGAATTGTGACAATATGTTTGTTTCGACTTTCGATAGTTATTGACTTCGAAGACAAATCCAAAAGGGTCAAATTCCCTGACCTCACTAACTCCTCTAAGCCTTCATACCTACTACACGCGGTTTGACTTTTTAATACAAGTCAACATGTCGTTTCCTTACACGTGACATTATAGAAAATCAAGTTAAAATAAACTAAAACGTAGTAAGCTTGTATGTTATACATTTTATACATATTATGTTTCGAATAAACATTACAACCTGTTATATTATATAAGTGTATTTAAACTTGTGACCATCTTATTGTCATCTTGAAACGGTTAGATTAAAAAGTTAGACATAATAATCATTTAAATGTGAAAGTAGTCGATCAAAGTCGTATTTCAATTATTAACACAATATGTTAACTTTTTAATATTTGTTCACCTAAGTTTTAAGGAATATCATGATGATTAAGTAGTATGTCACACAACAAAAATATTAAATAGTGTAAATTTTGCATGGTGTCATGTATTAATTGTAAAATAAACTAGGTATTGATGCTAAAAAAAAGATAAAAACTAAAATGTAAATTAGAGATAAGGTAAGAGTCTAGTTCTTAATTCTTCAAGCAAATGGATTGGTTAGAGGATAAGTTTCACCATGTTATTAAGTATTAGAATAAATATCTTATATAAATAATGCTAAAATACTTTGACTTAAAATATAAAAAACTTTTTAAACATATTTGAGTGAAAAGAAATCGATCATAGGTCAACAACTGCGTCCGTTTGTACGTCCCTACAAAATAATTTACATAAAGGTATTTGAAGATGATAACAATTTGATTAATTAATAACGTTTCCCCATTTAAAAATCAATACATAAATGAATAGATGTTGAAAAGTAGTTGATGTAGGCAATTGTGGCCTGTTTGTTGGTCTAGAATATTATTATACAACGTACTTCACGTAACTATGAGGGGTCTTGATAGGAAGAATTCTAGGTCCTTCTATAATTAAAAATAAATAAATATTAGATTTAAAATTAACGTGACACTTTTAATAACTATTTACGACTTTTAAGACAATTTTAAAATATCTTTTTTTCCTTAAAAACAGTTAATTCACGTACCTTCTAATTGATTTAACTTTTCTAAATAGTCTTAGTATTGTTATACCACGCATTGTTTTGTTGTAAAATATACATATGTTGTAAATCTTTTCATATATTAAAAAACAAACAAACAAACACTCACTTAAATTATTTACACCTAGATCTAAACCATTATTCATCATGCAACTTAAACTCTTAATTCTCAAAGAGAGGTGTCACTATATACGCAAACCCTTTGATTTTTATATCATATCAAAATTCGACCTCGCCTTCTTTACCTTCATCCTCATTGTCTCCTCTAACCATCCATCTGACAATCGGCTTATGATTGCCGGTCATTGTCTTTCTCCATAGCCTCTCTTTGTCTGATAACTAGCAATGAACATTTTGTATAGAGTACTAGTATGTATACAGATACCATAGTACTAAACTGATAGGGATCACATAAAAACGCTATAGGTACCCGTACTTGATTTTGCGTAATTTTGGCATCGGTACTAGGCAGTAGTTATCGGTAAAAACCGGAAAGCACCAATTGGTCCAAAGTATCGAAAAATAATTTTTTTTACCATATTTTTATGTAGTTTTTAGGACATTATGTATAATTATATTTTAGGTTTAATATTACAAATGTTTTTAGACAATATGAGACAATTTTGAAAGTTTCCAATTAAAGACTGCGAATGAATTTTATATGATTTTAGGAGCATTTTCAATTGAAATGTGAAAAATTAGAAGGATACAAAGGCGGTATAAAAGTAGTAAAATACTAAAGAATCAATACTGAAGTGATTAATTACTTCGGTACGACTTCTCAAATTTGGTAATTGGTATTTCCAAAACCAATCTCATTCCTACTATAGCACCTTCGTATATTTAAGATATAGATTAAGATATAGATTGGTTTGATTTGAGATATGTGAAATGGTTTTGAAGTTCAATTCGAACTTCCGTATCACCTTCATCACATTTCATAGTTTTTTTTATTTTTTATCTCTCAAACTATGAAAAAATCACCGGTATTCAATAAGATGCTTAAATACCCGAATAGGATTTTATTTGTTCTCACTCTTTACCCATGCATCATCTTTATTTGCGTCATATATATTATCATGCCCAAAAACTTTGATGCATCGTAATCCGTGCATTGTATTTTGTCTTAATCTTCTATTAATTAAGTGTTCTTATTCTAAATATCATATATAATCTGTTGGTGTATCATCTTCTTGTGACTCAATGTTATATGTGTTAGTTTAGAAATCAATTCTAGGGTGGTAATTTCTAACACATGAGATACAACACTATTTATATATAATTAAAATTTTAGTCGAGTAACATAATTCATTTAATTGGCAGGTCAACCCTAAACACAATCCACTTAATAAATAGGTTTGAAAGCGTTTATGGGACAAATTAAAGAAGTCAATAATGTAGTGACAACCAATGAAAGATTTTTATTGTGGTGAATTAACTGAATTGTAGTCCCACACTTACCTTCTTATTATGAAAAGAGAACCCTTAACTAGCCCCCAATAAATGGTCAATGGAGGGAGAAAATCATACGTTGAAACTTATGTAACAACTTAATTTCTAAATAAGCTAATAAACACACATTATAAGTCGGATGGAATTGAATGGACCCTTAAACGGATGTTGGCTAACAAAAATAAGCCTTGCCTTGTGTGTTAACTGTCAGGGCTTAACTAGTCAAAGGTTTTTAGCTAACAGGGTCAAGCATTTATAGTCAGCCAAATGTTTGGGTTTTTGCTTTGTGCATATCAAGAGTTACGATAAGTAGCAAGATAATGAAAGAAACAAAGACTGATAATGAACATAATAATATATGATATGAAAGCCAAAGGGACTTGTATGTAATGATGTTGTGTTCATAAAAAAAGCTTAATTTTCTATATATAAAACTACGAATTACTTAGCAACGTAGATTTTTGTATAAATGTTAGTATGTAAGTTGTTGAGATGAAGAGGATGGCATGTGCTTCAACTTGGTACATGAAGACTGACACCCTTGTTATAATGAATAAATATTCATTTTGAATGACAATGATGATGCTTCTCTTATTAACATAATTTCTTGCTTGCACACACGTTTTAAGTAGTGAATAAACTATATTAAGTTTAAAAAGGTGTTATTTTAACTTAAAGTCGTAATATGTAAAATTTTATGCGATACCAACTAGAAATTCTTTTAGGTTCGAGGTCATACAAATGAATGGTTAGGAATTATCCCAAATTATATAAGAATATTAGAACTTCTTACATGATTTGATTATACATACACACGCATAGACACTATATTATTATACATTTGAGGGGCGCAAGTTGTATTTTACAATAATTTAACGAGTTTTAGGGGTAAAATTTCAATATAAATTTGACTACCTTAATTATGTTTACACCCATGCCAAATATGTGGTTATAATTATTGATTTTTAAATATATATATATATATATATATATATATATATATATATAATATATATATATATTATATATATATATGTGATGTGGTTCAAATAAGAACCTTAGTTTTTTTGAAAACTCTTTAACCTATTATATATATACTAATTACCAACTTTGTTATGTATTATTAGTTATACACCATGCTTCAAGAGTTGTACTAAACTTTTGTCTTATTTTTTTTATTCTCTAACTTTTTCATTTTAACTCAATACTTTTACATCTTTTACAATTTAACCCAAATATTTTTTTAGTTTTAACTTTGGTTCCTATACTTTTTATACTTTTAAAATTTTCATTTTATGTTTCGGTCTACATTTTGCGAGTTAACATGTTGCAGTGTGCGTGTGTAGTTCAACGTTTTTACGCTTATTTATTCTTCATTTAACGGTACAATCGCAACACGCTGATCCAAGATCGACTTACTTATTGTTTTATATGTTTTATATTTCGCCTAACGGTGATGTGTCATTGGTTTTACGTTTCGGTTGGTGGTCGCTAACGGTGGTTTGTCCTTGATGCTATTTGATATGGTTTTACGCCCCCGCAGCAACACGGGAGACTTAATACTAGTTATTAACTATTGATCAAAATTTGAGTGGTCAAGATTTTTTTATTTTTTATTTAATAAGGGTAAAATAGTCCATTAACTCACACCTATACCTACTATTTTCATTTTCTTTTTTTATTTAAAACATTTTCCTCTTTGTTTTGAAACTTTTATAACTTTTTTATACATTGTTATTTTTTTATATAGATTGCATCATTAAAGTCATTATATTTTTCTATTTAATTCCCATATAATCTTGCAAATTGTAATTTTTTACCCGAATTAGTGAAATTACACCGATGACCTACACTTTGTTACACCACTGTAAAGAACTTTAATCTTGCACTATAACTAATAGTAACATCATATAATCTTGACTATTGTATCAAACTTTTACACCCGATATTGAACCACTTCAATTAACAATAACATCCACATTATGACCACGTAACAACAAAATGACATTACACCATGTAATACTAATGTAATATTTAGCAAATTTGTAATGAAAACATCTACTTGCACTTTTAAACACATGATATTACAGCAGTCCAACTAAAGTAGCACAATTATTACAAACAACCGAATGACTTTACATCAATGTGAACTAATGTAAACTAATGTAAAAAAATTGTAAAACAAACTAAACGCCATTACACCCGATATACCCCATTCAAACTTCCAGTAATACTCTCATCGCAACAACCTAACAACCAAACAACACTAGTTCATGTAACTATGCCACTAGAACCAAATTTCAAAACTATAAAGAAATCAAATAAACAAAACTATATTAGTGTAACAAAATTAACCTAATGTGAAACAATCTGTAAAGTAATATAAACCAATTTGTAAACTGTTGTAATTATACCACTAATATTTTTTAATGTAAACCACTACTATAAACATGCTTGAAAGCTTGAACGAGATATTGAAAACTCATTTGGGTTTGTGTTTTGAGAGAGAGACTTACTTTTCATAGAAAACCCACTTCTAGGTTTTCTTGTTTCCTTCATTTTTAACAAAAACCCTTTTCTTCTTTTAAGGAAAATCCACTTCTTCTTTATAAACCCAGATCTGGATCATAGTGTGAACTCATATCTAAACCCAGATTTAAATGGTGGTGTGGTGGAAGCAATAATGGGTGATAGGGGGTGAAGGCGGTGACAAAGATGATGGCAATGGCAATTGTGGCGAAAGTGTGATGGAGGTTGTAGAGTGGTAGTGGTGGTAGTGTGGTGGTGATAAAGGGATTAGGTTATCACGTGAGTTCTTCTAAATGAGAAAAGAAAAAAATAACTTTTATATAGAGTAATAAGAGATATGGTTTGACCAAAGTACAATGTTTAAAGACTCATTTGCCCCTCATTTGATCTATCCGACCATTTTTAAAAGTACAAATTTCACAAAATCAATGGTCATAAGATATCAAAGGTTCTCACAAAAACAAGGGTTCTCACATGAACCTATTCCTATACAACACACACACACATATATATAACACACACACACACACACACACACACACATATATATAATAATATATATATATATATATACACATACACGGCATACAACATACATACATTTGATACATGTATGTCCCTAGATCATGATATGAATGTAATAGATCTTGTTTGTCTGATTCTGAGGTAATGATTGGAATGATTAATGAAATGATATTGCTTGTTTTCATATTTATAATGTTTAATATTTCATTAATGAGTCGACATTGAATTGGTTAATTAGGTTTGTGTTGTTTGAAGTGTTACACATAATGTTATATTAATTAATTAATACATTCAAACTTAACAGAATGAAGTTCTCATGCAGTGGCCCATGCGAATGGACCATAAGCATGAATAACTTCATACGAATGACTCAGTCGCACGACTGAACCAGGAGACTGGATCAGTCGTATGATTATAACATAGATTGACTCAGTCGCACGACTGAATACTCAATCGTGCGAATGAATCAACCGCATGGTTCAATCGCACGACTGAACCATACTAATGGTTCAGTCGCACGAATGAATAATACTAACCTATAAATACAACCCAATTCGTGAAAATAGAGAGCTTTTTTAATTTACGACTCCAGACGTACCCTAGCCGTCCAGAAGCCTCACAATTCGTTCTCCAAGTTCATAGAACACATTAGATCGATTCCCAATCGATTTCTAACGTTAGTTTCAATTCTTGATTGATTCTTCGTGTGTTCTCACTGATTGGATCGCCAATCAAATAGGATTCCACACTATTTGATCTGGTTTACACGCTAATCACTAGGTATTTTGTTCAAATACCAGGTCCTAACAAGTGGTATCAGAGCTTTGGCTCTTGATTACGTGTGATTCAATCAAGATTGATAAAAATTTTGTGTTTTTGCACTAAAAACGCAATCTTTTGCGTCAAAAGTGATCTTGGACGTTCCCTGCTCATCAAAGTTGGGTTTCTACGGACTTAGGCGATTAGACCTTGCGAAATTTCGAATTTTTACGGCTAAAACACGTTTAACCTAGAAATTTTCGCAAAACAGCAGCCACAGTCGCACGAGTGTGCCATTCGCACGACTGGACTTCATTCGCATAGTCCAGACGCACGATTGGACCTAGTCGTATCTCCTTTCGTACGACTGAACCGTTCGTTCGCACTGCTCATACGCATCAGATTCATTCGCACGACTGAGTTAATCGCTTAGTTCAGCCGCACGATTGAACCAGTCGCAGAGTTCATATGCACGACTAGACCATTCACATCCTTCAGTCGCACCAGTGACAGTTTGGTTTATTAAACTTAAAGTTATTTGCCATGGAAGATCAAATGTCAGCCTTTACTGCTGGAAAGGACTCTAGGATACAGAACCTGCTGTTGCTTGAGAGTGAAGTGGGTAATCATAATAAACCACCAAAGCTCTTGACGTTAGATGAGATTTTTCCCCACTAAAACATTTTGAGATCTACCTCAATGGAGTGGATCCGAATCTGTGGGAAGCCATCGAGATTGGATATAGTACACCGGTTGGAGTTGATGGAGTTAAGCTAACGTTAGGAGGGATGACAGATGTGCAGAAAGTTAAATACAATGCAGAGAAAAGTTTATGCATTGATTACACAGTCTATTCCTAAAGACATATTCCACCAGTACTCAGAGAATAAGCAGTCCAAGAAACTTTGGGATGAGCTAGAAAAGAGTATGACGGGAATGCTTCATTGAAGGCAATCAAAGCTAAGGAGTTAAAGAAGGAATTCGATAACTTCTCATCGATGGGAAACGAGAGTTTAGACGAAGTTATAGATAGATTTTACCATCTGATGAGTGAACTGCATACACATGGGGTGGCAACTACCATGGAAGAGAAAGTTACTAACTTTGCAGACGGATTGTTGCCTGAAAAGTGGGCCTCATTCGTGTCTAACCTTAGACAGAATGGAATGCTGGCAAAACTGGATATTAATGACTTCATTCTTAAGTTGCGAGAAGAGTCACTTAGGATGAAGTACAGAGCTCAGAAGTCTTCGTACAATCAAAATCCCCTTGTACAACGCCACGCCTCAAGCTAAGACATCTGGAGCACCTCTCCAGACTGCATTTGTGTCTAGCTCATCGGGTCCTTCACATGCGTCTCCTTCAGGATCAGACACGTCGGGACTCTCCTGCACCCACTATATTGGATCCGAAACAAGTGCTACTAAACTGAAGACCGAGAATCTCGGAAATGTGACTGTGGAAGTAGCTCGAGAACACATGGATCTTTTGGCTGCAATGGTCCATTCTTATGATGAACTTGTTGCTGGGAAGATTGGAAACTGCCATCTGGCAGACGAGGACTACGAGCAGGTGGACGAAATAGAGCTTGAGAGGATGGACATAATGTGGGCCTTAGCTAGTGCTGTCCAGAGGGCAAAGAAGTTTGTAAAACAAACCGGACATAACTTAGTAGCTACTAAGGATACCACATTTGGCTTTGACAAGAGCAAAGTGACCTGCTTCAACTGTGGAGAGAAGGGGCACTTCAAAAGAGAATGTGTCAAGCCTAAGAAGACGGGTAACGGGAACCCGTTCTCGTCCTTCACTCGTCAAGACAAGCAAGCTACCAGTTCTACTTCATCAAGCAAGGATCCAAAAGCCTTGACTGCTCATGATGATGAAGGACAGAATTGGAGCTTTAGGTTTGTCTCACCAGGGGAATCAAACATTGCAAGTGTAGAAGATTTGACAGTGATTCCGCTAGTGAAGGAGATCTAGCAGTTGAGATAGCGATGTCACATAGTGAAGAAGCAACTGCAACCGAGGTCAGTACAAGCCTAAAGAGGAGACTACCACGTCAGAGACAGAAAAGACAGAATCACCAGAACCAGAGACATCTGATGCTGCGTTGATGGCTAACTCTTCTGAATCAACTCAGGTAAGTACTACTGACCAAATGTTTGATAATCATGCTTGTTCTGATTGTGATACTTTTAGAATAGCATAGATGAAAATTTGCTAGGTTATTAGATCATAATGATAACTTAGTAAAAGATTTGCACCTGTGCACTGAGGCTAATAGGGTATTAAAACAAAATGAGCATAGTTATAAAGAAAAGATAGACCTTTTGACTAAACAGCTTAGGGAAACCGAAGTAGTTGCCTTTAACCAAGCTAATGACATTAGGTATTATCTAAACTCCCTAGAAGACACTAAGAAGCAAAAGGCAGTTCTAGAAGTAGAAGTAAATTCATTAAAACAGAAACTGCATAGTTGGACTAGTTCTTCACACATAGTCCAACACTTAGTGAGAGAAAGGAACAACGGGGAGGGATTGGGTTATAAAGTGGTTCCACCACCACCTGAGACTTGATGAACACTAAGACTAGACCAATAAATAGTAATCCCATCAAGGATCATGTGGTGTCTACTCCTCTTGTTAGTGATCCAGATTCCTTATGTTCATCTATTGACTCTGGAAACAAACAAAAGGAGGCCACTTCAAAGGCAAAGGATAAATTGTCTTGTGTTAATCTGGAAAAGGAATTTGAAAAGTTAACTTAAAGTCAGGATCAAACAGAGTCAAATCAGAACCTAAAGGACTTCTAAGGTTAATCTTTCACATACTTCAAGTCAAAAACCTATTAACCAAAAAGAAAAGATGTTAAACAGGTGAAAACAGTTAACTTTGTTAAACCAGAGAAAACAACCAAAGAACCAGAGTCAAAACCTAGAGTGAGTATGTTACTAGAGTGTCACACACTTCTCCACAAAGAAGTTTAATCATAAAGTTGATAGCAGGTCGTGCTACACTGTGGTGAATATGGACACATTGCTTCCTATTGTCACTTCTATCAGACACCTAGGAAGAAGATTGAACTTCAGGTTTCAAAGCCTAGGTCTTCTAAGAGGATTTCTCTGACTCCACCTAGAAGAACTAGTGAACCTAAAATTCAACCTGTAAGTCAGTCGACTGTTTATCACAAACAGGCATTGCACAAATCTGGATTATGGAAGGAGAAGACATCCTCTGTGTCTGATAATAATGACAAGAAGGAACCTGAGCTACCCTCATCCTCTAAGGGTCAATGGGTAGAATTTATGATGTGTGATGCCTCTGGGAAACCCAAGCCAGTAAAGGCTTGGGTTCCTAACCCAAACTAATCCTTTACTTTGTATGTGCAGGGTGTTCGATACAGTGCTGAAACTAACACATGGATAGTAGACAGCGGCATCCAGGCACATGACAGGAAACAGGGCTCTTTTATCAAACGTCAAGCAAATAAAAGGAGGGCATGTTTCGTTTGCTGGAAACAAGGGTGGCTATATCAACCCAGGGAGAAGTGGGGAATCAGAAAGTTAAGTTTGATAAGGTGAACTACGTTCAACAACTACAAAATAACCTACTTTCTGTCTCCCAAATATGTGATAAGGGATTTAAAGTCATCTTCGACAACAAAAAGTGTTACGTACTAAAGAAAGACTACGTGATCCCAGAGGACCAAGTTTTGATGACTGCTTCAAGATATAAAGATCTTTATGTCTTGGATCTGTCAACAGCTTCTACAACGGATCATGAGGTTCAGTGTTTTCTATCTAAAGCTACTGAAAAGGATTCCATCTCCTGGCATAGGAGAATGGGACACATTAGTCAAAGGAAGATGAATCACTTGATTCAGAAGGATCTGGTGAGAGGAGTTAATGTCAAAACTTCCAGCTTCCTGACTTTGTGTAGCTTGTAAGAAAGGCAAACAGACAAAGAAGTCTCATTCAGAAAAAAAGTTCATTCAATAGAACTTCCTCTTGAGCTTCTTCACATGGATCTGTTTGGTCCAGTCAGTACAAAGAGCATTGCAGGCGACTTGTACTGCTTTGTGGTCACTGATGACTACTCAAGGTTTACTTGGGTAATGTTTCTGAAATCCAAATCAGAAACATTTGAGTCATTCAAAGAGTTGGTAACCACACTGGAATCTCTCTACAAGCTGAAGGTTAGACAATACGCTCAGACAATGGAACAGAATTCAAAAACCAGTGGATGGAGGCATACTGCAAGGAAAAGGGAATTGTGCATCAATTCACCTCTGCCTACATGCCCCAGATGAATGGCGTTGCTGAAAGAAAGAACAGAAGCTTGATAGAGACAGCACGGACTATGCTGGCAGACTCGAAACTGCCTATCCAATTCTGGAATGAGGCAGTGGCGAATGCATGCTATACACTGAATCGAGTCCTGATAGTCAAGCGCCACGGAAAGACATGTTACGAGCTACTACAAAGACGCAAACCGAATCTGGAGTATCTCGAACCATTTGGCGCGCCGTGCACACTTCTGAAGAAGACACAAGAGGGTAAATTCAGCGAGAAGGCAGATGAAGGAATATTTCTAGGATACAACATACCGAACAAGCGAGTTTACAACAACTCAACGGGTCTAGTAGAAGTATGGTGTAATGTTGACGTTCAGAGATATACCACACCACCTACTGGAAAAGGACCCGCCACCTACTTTTTCGACTATGATGGATTCTTCAAGTCCTTCAACTTCCCTCTCTCTCCCTCGGATGACGAGTTAGCTACACGGATGATGTATGATATCTTGAATACACCAACATCTAGCATACAGGGAGAATCCTCTATTCAGCCAGGGGAGTAGTCGACAACAGTGACTCCTCCTCTGAAGATGAAGCTGAAGAAGATAACCAGAACAGTCAGAAGAACAGGTTCCAGTTCCTGAAAGTCCACAAGTATCTACCAGTGATGTACCTTCGACTTCGGAGCCTCAAAATCCAACTACCTCAGTTGCAGAACCAAATGTTCATAATCTTGGCTCTGAGGTAGCTGTTCCTACTACTCCAGGACACGACTAAACGTCTATCATCCCCTAAAAATGTCATTGGGGATGTCAGATCAGGAGTGCAAACCCGAAATCAGCTATACTCAGCTGATTACGCCTCAGTTATGGAAAAAGGATATATTCATGATGGTGCTTATCGGTGTTTTGTCTCACAGTTTGAGCCAAAATACGTCAGTGATGCACTAAATGATGAGGCGTGGGTGAGTGCCATGCAAGAAGAACTTCTTCAGTCAAGAAGTTAGGTGTATGGACTCTGGTTGATAGACCTAAAGGCTAAGGTCATTGGCACCAAATGGGTTTTAAAATGCAAGAAAGATGACCAAGGGGTAATCATCAGGAACAAGGCTCGATTGGTGGTTCAAGGTTTTCGCCAAGTCGAGGGAATTGACTACAATGAGGTGTTTGCACCCGTGGCAAGGATGGAAGCCATTCGTATCTTCCTTGCCTATGCATCGTACATGAAGATTAAAGTATATCAATTAGATGTGAAGAGTGCATTCCTTCATGGGGAAATCAGAGAACAGTCTATGTCAGTCAACCCGAGGGATTTGAAGATCCTTATCATCGGATAGAGTCTACAAGCTCGACAAGGCTTTATACGGACTTCATCAAGCTCCAAGAGCTTGGTATGAGAAACTCTCGACTCATCTTGTGAAACACGGCTTTCGCAGGGGAGTCATTGACTGCACGCTGTTCATTAAAGAAAAGATGGCGACCTACTGCTCGTACAGATCTATGTTGATGACATAATCTTCGGTTCAAAGAACGAAGAGTTATGCAAAGAGTTTGAAGCAGTTATGAAGAAGAGTTTGAGATGAGTGCTATGGGGGAGATGAAGTTCTTTCTCGGGTTACAGGTGGATCAAACACCAAATGGGATCTTTCTACATCAGACCAAGTATGTAGGAGACATTCTCAGTCGTTTTGACATGGAGAATGCATCTGCTGCTGGGACTCCACGGCTACGAATCACGACATAGCACCTGATGAAAATGGAGATTGTAGATGCCACGATGTACCGAGGAATGATTGGATCCCTCATGTATCTCACTGCCTCAAGACCTGATATCATGTATGCTACATGTTATGTTCTAGATATCAGGCTAAGCCTAAGGTCAACCATCTGATCGGGGTCAAAAGGATTTTTCGTTATTTGAAGGGTACACCCACACTTGGGTTGTGGTACCCTCATGATGATGACTTTGAGCTCACTGCGTATAGTGACTCAGATTACGGAGGCTGCAAGATGAACTACAAGTCTACATCCGCAGGTGTCAATTCTTGGGAGAAGACTAGTTACTTGGCAATGTAAGAAGCAGACATCGGTTGCATTGTCAACCTGTGAAGCCGAATATGTTGCTGCTGCAAGTTGCTGTTCACAATCATCTGGATTCAACAGCAAATGCGAGATTACGGTTAACAGTTCTCCTCTACTCCTATTTGTGTTGATAACTCTGCTGCAATTGCAGTAACTAAAAATCCGGTCCAACATCCTAAGACCAAACATATCGGTATTAAATACCATTTCATAAGAGACTGTTTTGAAAAAACTTAATTGATGTGGTAAAATAAATACTGATTTTCAACGCGCTGACCTCTATACTAAAGCCTTTGATAAACCACGTTTTCAATATTTGCTAGAGGTCAACGACGTTAAAAAGAAAAGTGATGTTATTCCTGATGATGATCATGTGTAGTCCGATGTAGGTTAGTTAATTTTTCTTTCTTATTTTATTTGTTTTTTTTGGTCTGTCTAAATTAAACTCATGTTATTTTGCTGGTTATTAAAATCCTAAAATAATTAAACCAGTTTATGATTTTATTTTAGGGGGAGAATAAGTCAACAAGTAACATTAAAAAAACGAGGGAGAAGGAGAAAGCTGATTTAAGGTAGATCGTATCTGTGATACCGATTCAAACTCTTTGGAATATGATAGTACACAGGAACAAGTCAAGAGGACTTTAAAATTTTAATTAGAAAAAGTGCAAAAATTCAAAGTATAAGTCTGTGTAGTCTAAGCAATATAAAGGGAAGATGATAGAAAAACTGTAACTCCTAAGGTAACACAATGAGAGTAGACCTAGAGGTTGCTAGACCACAATTGATATGTCGGTAGATTCCACACAATAGATGATTAGACCTGACTGGTGATCTCAAGATCAAACTAAGTTGTTCAACTGACTGTGGGCTTCCATCTTATCACTGGTTAACACAATCGACAATATTCCAATAAGGGGTAATGAGCATGTAAACGCCACAAATGTGTGCGGATGACCATAAACAGAGCAAAGCACGAGAAAAAATGAAAGAAAAATGCTATCAAGCTAATGACGTATGCTGTTGGTGCATTTGGTGCAAATAAATTAAGCTGCTCTAACAAGGAGATAGGTTGTGTGCCTCTCTGTTGTGCGATGGCACTGACCTGAGGATAAGCATAACCTAGATATTCTAGAATTCATTGTTGTTTGCCGCCTCTCTGCTGTGCGATGGCACTGACCTGAGGACTGGCTTCTCTTTGAAAGCTCTAAGAATAGTCTCTCCTTGTAAAAAGTACCCGTAGACCGCTCAAAAGCTCCTGAGGAATGTTGATTACCATATAAGTGTGGGATCCACAAATGTTAGTTGAAATAATTAAACCTAAATCAATCACCAGTCTGTGTCAAAAGTCTGCGTATGGATTTAAGAGGACAAACATATTGACAATCATTGTGGCTGCAAATCTTGAAAGTTCAAATCAATGTGGTAATCTAAGAGATCCAGTATGATTTCCTAAAAGCTGCTAACGACTCTGGATGAAAACCAAGAATAGAGCATCAAAAGATTTTGACAAACAAGTCCAAATGATTTGACTTGCCTGTATGATTCCAAAATTGGCTTGGTCAGGTGTGGTCAATCTAAGTTGAAGCTGTCTATTCCGGAAACAAATCCAGTAGATTTCCATCTCAGGACTTATCTCTCACAAAAAGCAAAAACAGTTCTTATTTTGATTCTTTAGTTAATTTTTTATTTAGTTAGCCGTTTTTAGTTTGTTTTTTGTCGACTACATCAGGAAAATCAGTAAGGGATCAACTCACTAAAAGGGTCATGTCTGAGAAGACCACATGTGTTTTTTTAAAAAAAAAGTTTAAAACGATCATGTCTGAGATGATCAATGCTCATAACGTTAATTTCTGAAATTAAAGGGATTTTAAAAGTTAAATATTCAAATTGGCAGAAAATTTAATGACTATGACCTATTCGCACGAATGGACCCAACGTATGGACCATCATACGAATGGAAGCCATTCGTACGAATGGACCATGAATATGGACCATCCAACCGAATGGCCCATACGATTGGCCCAGTCGGATGCTTAAGGGCGGATGAGTGAGTCAGTCGTGCGACTGAGATCCAGTCGGACGACTGAAGAAGGACGACTGAAGAAGGATACTGAACCAATCGCAAGACTGAGTCCCACTCGCACGACGGAAGGTGCGTATGAGCTCAGTCGCACGATTGAATCTAGGGTTAGTATAAATAGAGGGGGAGTCGGTCGCAGAGACTCACCACCTCAAAATAACCCTGAATCGCACACTTAACACAACTCTGCAAAAATTTCATTGATCTCTAAACCCCCCGTTTCTTGATTACTGACCATCTACATCGACTCTACAGGTAATTTACGGTATAGAAGCACTCCCATAACTTTAAATTGATGAAAAAATCGGTACATTCGGACTCGCAAAAGAACCGAGACTTAAGTGACTAAATAACCTACCTAAATGACTCAAACAAACGAAAGTAACGATGTTAGGTGGTTTTAGAATGTATTGCGAGTCAAATGAACCAGATAACGATGTCTAAAACTCAAAATGGTGAAAAAGTGATTTTGAATTGAACAGTCAGTACATCATGCGAATGGACAGAGTGATGAACTTCAGTCGCACGACTGAAGGGTTCAAACTGCTTAAATGCACGACTGAACCATGCGTATGAAGTTCAGTCGCACGACTGGTGTAACCGCATGAGGTTACATACGTATGAGCCCAGTCGCACACTCAGTGGTACGCATGGGATCAGTCGCACGACTGAACCCCATTCGCACTGTTCAATCGCACGACTGAACTCAGTCGCACAATCTCAATCGCATGACAGAAAGATTTTCTTCAAGTTTAGGTTTTCATGACTTTCTTAGCCAATGGTACTAATGTTTACTATCTTTGTGTAACAGATGGCGAGTGATGGATTATGAGCACGAAGCACAATATATGTGCTCATCTGGACTTGACATCCAGAAACGCTGCCGATTTCTCTGGCATCATCACATTTCTACTGAGATGGAGGATTGCACATGCCATATCTACTCCTTGTACTCCTTATCGATCCATTCAGCAAGCCTTCTGGGAAGGCGCTACAGTCGATAGATCGTCTGAGCCTCACTGCATCAGAAGTACCATCTTTGGAGAGGCTATTACTATATCAGAGGAGGATCTGAGGATCGTATTACAGTTGGGGGATGACACTGATTATCCAACTCGATTACACCCCCTCACAGTCAGAGGATGCTTTCTTAGAGCCAAGTACTCTGGGGACATAAATGCCGGGGTACTCAACAAAAGTAACCTCTATCCCCAGTTTAAATATCTTGCGCACGTGCTGCTTAAGTGCATAGCTTCCAGAAAGGGAGGTTTTGATGAGCTGTCTGACCAGATGCAGAACGCGTATGTTGCGTTGGTGCTGAACCATCCGTTCAGCTTCTCCAAGATGATCTTCACCTATCGGGTGGAGAACATCGAGGGGAAAGGGAAGGAAGGCTTCTGTATGTACCCAAGGTTTATGCAGATGATCATAAATCAGAAGCTTCCCTCCCTGCCGAAGGAGAAGGAGGATGCGGTAGTCCTCGAGGTGATGGATGATACTACCCTGGGGAGGATGAAAGTGTACAGGGGGAAGCAAGTGAAACCTCCTGTCAGGAGGTTGTTTGGTCATCTTGCCCGGGATGACTACGTGGTGCCAGCAAAGAGAAAGTGGCGCCACGATGATAGTGACTCTGATGTGGAGCAGATTGCTCTACCCACTCATGACTCAGATGATGATGACAGTGGGGATGCTGGAGACGGTATGCCTATTCCACCTAGAGGCACTGTGTCTGATGTTGTTCCTCCAGTGTCCGTCCCAGCTGGAGAAGTAGCCGAGTCAGCTGGATTTCATCAGGATTTTGTTCAGGGTGCGGAGGAGGAGGATGAATCGGATGAGGAGCCCCTAACGCGAACTGTGGGAAGCAAAGTTGTTCCCACAGAACATGGGCTGAGGGTGGTTGGTAAACACCGAGAGACTCTAGAGAGACTGATACTGACCCAAGCTATGCACCGGGTCCGCAGCAGGGT